>LPNX010545751.1:63666-147665 GCA_001517045.1 Pseudotsuga menziesii | reverse complement strand
GCTCATCAGGGTGTGAGCGCAATTGGAGTGTCTTTGAGAAGATACACTCCAAGAAGTGCAGAAGGTTAGAATTTTCAATTTAGAAATGTTAAAGTTTAAAGTTTAAACTTAAATTTATAATCTTTGCTTTTTTATAATTTTATTAATTTTAAATATAATTTATTACAATTTTGAATTTGAATTTATGATCATTTATCACCCCCTAACTATGGATCTCATACTAATGCAGGTTACTTTCTCAGCGCCTTAATGACATGGTTTATGTCTACTACAATTTAAGGTTGCAGGTGAAACAAATTGAGAAAGTGCCCAATTCAGATGCCATTTCATTGGATGACATTGACACTACCAGCAAAAGGAGGGTGGAGACGGAGGATCCTGTGATGGACGAGGCACCTGAATGGTTGGAGGAAGAGGATGATGATGATGCAGATCCGTCGGAGGAGGAGGGGGAAGAGGGGGATGCTGATGTTCCACTTCTAGAGGATGACTATGACTATGACTATGAGGACATTGAGGAGGAGGTTGATACTCATTTGCAGCGCCGACCAGCTCCAGGTGGCCCACCATCTCCACAGAGTCATACAGTTGGGATTGGGAGGAGATAGCTCACATTTAGCTCCCCCTCCTCCACAACATCTACTCGAGCAGTTGGAGGTTCTAGTTCCACCCCAGGCTCATCTGGACCACCTCCACGACCACCTACTGCTTCTAGAGGAAGAGTGGTGTCAGTGCCCTTGACCCGTAAAAGGGGTAGATTGATCAGAGGAATATCCTCAGGGAGTCGATGACTTGATTCCTATTATTTATCATTGTACTATCATACTATGTGGTGTCCTATGTCTAGACTCTATACACTATCTACATGCCTCATGAGTCATGATGATTCATCTCTTGAGAGACATTTATTTTGATCATTTGGTGTGATTTTCTATCATTCCATCAAGAATACATTTCAATATTTTCAGTATTTTGATACTTTATGCTATATAGTCGAACTCGATATTTGATCATGATCCACCATTTGACATATTATGCATCTTATATATGAGTTGTATTTTAATATTTATGTGGAAATGTGTTTATTTGATGTTGTTGTTGTTTTAGATGTTAAAAAATTGAAAAAAAGTTTATTTTTGTATTTTTTAACGCAAAACGACATTTGTCGATATTTTCGCCGTTGTTGCCAATAAGTTTCATTCCGGACCCCCGGCGATATATTCGTCGACACGATATATGCAACTTTGAGCAGCAGAGATCGGTTGGCGTGTTCATCAGATGGATGTCAAGACTGCCTTCCTCAATGGAGTTATAGAGGAGGAGGTATTCATTGAGCATCCCGAGGGATTCGATGTGGAGAACAAGGAGACACATGTATGTAGGTTGCAGAGAGCTCTTTATGGGCTCAAGAAAGCACCACGGGCATGGTACTTGAGGATAAACAACTATCTACGGGAGATGGGATTCCAACGGAGTGAGGCGGACCACAACTTGTACTTATTGTCAGGTGAGGTGCCTCTCATACTGGTACTGTATGTAGATGATCTCTTTCTTACAGGAGATGAGAGGCTGATTGATGACTGCAAGTCCAACCTTGCAATTGAGTTTGAGATGAAAGACCTTGGGTTGATGCATTTCTTCCTAGGATTGGAAGTTTGGCAGAGAGATGGGTGCTTCTTCATTGGATAGGGGAAGTATGCAGTGGAGATCTTGAAGAGATTCAGGATGGTGGATTGCAAGCCCATGTGCATCGGGGTCAGATGGATTTGATCCTACATTGTATTGCGAGCTTATTGGATCGCTCATGTATCTGGTCAACACACGGCCAGACATTAGCTTTGTAGTCAACTCTTTGAGCCAGTTCATGGTGGACCCTCGAAGAGTACATTGGACAGCTGCAAAGCACGTGCTTCGCTACATCAAACGTACATTGGAGTTTGGGTTGGTTTATGAGCGCAGTGGGAGTGTATAGTTAGTAGGCTTCACAGATGTTGTCTGGGTAGGATGTGTAGAAGACCGGAAGAGCACTTCAGGTTGCTGCTTCAACATTGGCTCAAGGGTTGTCTCTTGGTTCAATAGGAAGCAAAAGTCAGTTGCATTGAGCTTGGCAGAGGTCGAGTACATGGCAGCCAGTTTGGCTGCATGTGAGGGAATGTGGCTGAAGAAGTTGCTTTCAAGGTTATTCGAGTGTGAGTTAGAGGCTACAATGGCTCATTGTGACAATCAGAGTGGATCATGCTATCTGAAAATCCAGTGTTCCATTATCGCAACAAACACATAGACATTGTGTATCACTTTTTGAGAGACTGTGTACAAAAACGAACCATTTGGTTGGAGTACATTCAGACAGATGAGCAGGTGGCGAACATTTTCACCAAGGTACTTTGCAGACATAGTTTTGTGAAGTTCAGAGACAAGTTGGGGTTGCTACCGAATCCCTTCCTCATTGGGAGGGAAGGTTAGAAAGTGGCAACAAGGAAGTTCTTCTATCATTGCAGGTGTCCTTGCATCCTAGAAGACATTAAACAAGAAGCCAAATGTATTAATGTGATTTTCCTAAGTTTAGACTTAGGAAAATACATTAATTATTCTAATTTGATTTTGACTTAATGAAGTCACTTTTATGAAGTGAAAAGTGAAAATAATTAAAGTGATGGCTAATCTAATCTTGGCCATTGATCTCACTGGAGGATCACATCCATTGATCCATAGTGAGGGTTATGGTTGTCGCTTGGCCATTGAGTTAAAAGAAGATTTGGTGGAGAGGGCATAGACATAGATACCGAGAGAAGTCAGACAAAGAAGTTTTGCCAAGAAGACGAAGGAGCTTGATCCAGAGGATTCGCAGGAAGATCAGGCAGAGCACAAGGGCCATACACATTCACCCAGCAGGAGGCCGTACAACAGCAGCCGTACAATTGACGCAGAGGGCAGTACTGCTGACGCAGGAGGTCGTACTGCTAACGTAGGAGGTCGTATTGTTGACACAGGCGGCCATACCGTTGACGTAGGAGGTCGTACAACTGCGCAGGGGCCCGTACCGTTTCGGTTGGGTTTGCTTAGTCAATTTTGCAGAGGCAATATTTTTCCAGGTTGGGTGTATTCATCTACTGGATTGTAATTACTCTATATCTTCATAATAAAATTTCATATTTGACTCCTGCACCGGTTTTCCCATCTTGGGTTTTATCCGGGGATTTCCATACCCAAAACACTGTGTCTATTGATGTGATTGTTGTTGATGTTTCTCAGTATTTACTTTCTGCTGCATTACTAGTAAAAGAAATTCATGTGTGTTTATTAATAGAAATTAAAATATACTATTTAGCCCTAGTTTGAGTATTAAAGGAAAATTTTACAAAATAAGTATATGATTCCCTCTTCCAACACAATATAAGCACTAAAAACTATTGTAAGCTCAATTTATGCAGGCTTTGGCAGAGATTATCACAAGGAGTTTTCAATCTGACCCACAATAAGAATAAAATACAAAAAAGTCTGCTGTGAAATCTTTTAGTCCAGGTACTGTGGTGGAGCCCCTTTGCAAACAAGACAAAGTATAGTCATAATGAGCAATAGGATAGCGAATAATATTCTCTTAAACCAACATCACAATTCAAATTCAAGTCAATCAATCACTTGAACTATAATCGACAATGCACACATAAGATGATTAAATGCATTATATAAAATATAGCATTGAGAGTATGATAAAATAAATTGAATATTATACATGGCAATAAAGATGAAAGAGTAGAGAATTTGTACCTTAAAAATATGGATAAATGCAAACAATAAACCTCAAGCAAAGTGGATACTTGCAGCAGAATAAAGCTCATACAATAATGCAAGTGGAAGTATATGTCAGATTTCGAACATGTTGTGTTCATATGGCACAAAACGATAGGGTGCATTGATTTCAGTGATGTTACATTGAAAAATGATTTAAAACAATCAAATAGTTGCATTGATTTCAACAACAACATAATGTAAACCAACCGAATGCATGATTTTAGTGATGATATTGTGAAAAATGATTTAGTGTAATCTATTTGTTGCATTGATTTTAGTGATGACATAACACGAAAAATGGGGTGCATTGATTTCAGTGATGATACAGTGAAAAATGGCATGTGATATGGGGCACTGAAATCACCCCATTTCTGGTGAGGCATAGTTCCACCCATTCCATATAATTTTCTGAAAATCTGATGATCTGGGTCATCTTAAAATGGGATAATAACCCTCGATATAAGTGCAATGGGCAAAGTTCCTCACAATGGGATGGAACTCCGCTTCCATCATAATTCTTGCCAATTTTTCTGCTAGATAAGGGGCCTGATATGAGTGCCCCTTGTCCCACACCATGAAAATGATTTAGAACAATCATTTAGTTGCATTGATTTCAGCAATGACATAATGCAATTCAATCGGGTGCATTATTTCAGTGATGATAGAGTGAAAATCATTTAGAGTGTTGAGATTTGTATCTCGGGGATGTCCTTCATGTGTTGATGCCTAGCATGAAGATACATGAAGATACATTGACAATTTAGGCATTGATGTAGTGTGTGAGAAACACTCTATAAATTGGCATGGCTTCAATGGTAGAAGCATGCATAGAGTTTTGATACTTTTACCAATTGCATGTGAGATTTGCATGCATGCATTTTTTAATTAAAGTTTGCATAACAGGATTTTTGCATGAAAGCAAAATTAGGGATTTTGAACCCTAAAGTCACCAGATGGATTAGAAAAGGTTAGCAGAGGGTAAAAGTGCACACACATGCGAGATACAGGTGCAAAGTGAGAGGATAGTGAGGCCGAGCGAATCAGTTCATTGTTAAAGTTAATGCAGCTGCGAGACCCATTCTCAGGGAGAATGGTACCCTAGTAAGTTAACTGGGGTTCCGGGTCAGTTAACCAGGCAGAGTAAGTCCTTAGAAGGTACCCTAGGGCCGCCAATAGTCTTTTGGGGTTATTGGTCTGGGACCAAGCATGTTGATGCCATGGCAAAGTCCCTAGCATGTGGCTAGGGCCCCTATATGCTTCTAGGGTATCCTGGTCTTGGACTAGGTAGATTCTTGGTCTGGGACCAAGCAAATTCTGCAAGTTGAGGCAGAGACTTCTTGGTCTGGGACTGGGAAGATTCTTGGTATAGGACCAAGCAGTTCCTGCAGGTACATACTTGGTTAGTTAACCAAGTGGGTTTTGGTCAGTTGACCAAGTTGATGATGTGCGATGTCCTCTTCTCCTAAAAGGTTATTGCTAGGTTGTTTCTCAAGTGACTAGCCACCCCTTGATGATGTCACTAGCACTTAACCCTTATGAGTAGTATGGACGACCACATGATCACATCATCCAGTTTAGATCCTCATTATACAGTGATGATAAAAAATTTATGGAACACACGTGACAATATACCTTGAGAGAGAAAAGTTTAAAGTCCTTGGTCTTGTTGGACTTGGTCTTGTGGGTAAAATTCGTCCAGTTTAGATCCTCATTATACAGTGATGATAAAAAATTTATGGAACACACGTGACAATATACCTTGAGAGAGAAAAGTTTAAAGTCCTTGGTCTTGTGGGTAAAAGGGTTGTTTCCCCACCTTGTTAGTTCACCTTGGTCTTGTAGGTAAAAGGGGTGCTTCCCGACCTTGATGGTACACCTTGGAGAAGGGGTTAGCTTACCACCTTGTTGTGACCCCTCTAATTGACTTATGGTCTTATGTCTTCCTATTGATCCTAGCGCCCTTATTGTTTGTGGTACCTTGACCACCTTTACTATGATGACTTAACCTTAATGTTTTTGTTTTTGTTTTTGTCTTGTATGACCATTTGACCTTTGGTACCCTATTTTAAGTCAACGTAACTTTATTTTATGTTTTTATTTTTGGTAACTATCCTAAAACCTAGGAATGTCTAAGTGACCCTTCTAGAAGGCTTGTCAAGATTATAAATTAAGTTCACTTCTCCATACCTAATGTGTGTGTCTTGACAAAAGAAAAGAGGCTTAGATCTGATCCCTTGACTGCCTTTAGAGTTCGCTGCTGCAATTTTCTTGAAGTCTGGGGTGCGTGCTGCTTTGAGTTGATGTCTTGAGGTTTTTGCTGATCTTGGAGTAGGCTGTGACTCCCCTACTACTGGTTCTAGCAAGTCGTGACCTCTTTATCATTAACTGGGCTGATCTGTGACCATTTTGTTGCTGGTTATGTGGGTCGTGTTCATCTCTATGGGATGCTCTTGGACTGTTAGCCTGGAAGTCATTATTATGGGGCTGCTAAACCTGTTTTGACTGGGGACGTGTTTGTTAATAGCCTTCCTAGGCTAGGTTGTAACTATGGATTTACCCTCTTACTGAGTCGTGGTCTCCGTTTTTCGAACTGTGGCTGCTTTGTATGCCCTTTGGGCTGGTTCTGACTGTGGGTCGCGACTGTTTAGATGCCCTTCGGGCTGGTTTGTGACTATGTTGTCCTTATCCTAGCAGGTTGTGACTGTATATGCCCTATCCTAGCAGGTTGTGACTATATATGATCTATTCTAGTTGGGTCGTGGCAGTGTATGACCTCTCCTAGCTTGGGTGTGGACTGTAGTGACCTCACCAAGCTTGGTCGTGGACTGTGGTGACCTCTCCTAGTTAGGGCGTGATTGGTTTGACCTTCTCTTGCTGGGATCTAACTTGTTTGCAGCCCTTCATGGGTTGAGCCATGGATGTGTTAAGCCCTAGATGACAGGTCAGTGATGGTGTATAGTATGCTAGAGGGAGTTGTGATCTTTTGAAGATGACTAATTGTGTTTGGGGCTGAATATCACTGCTACTATCCTACTGTGGTCTTCACACTTGGTGACTGAGATATCTTGTTTGCTACTGTATATGCCTAACCTTAACCTTTCTTTCTCTATCAAGGTATGTCATCTGTTCCTTTGGCGACTTGTCCTTACAGTGACAAGGTCTGTTTCCAAAAGTGTCCGAGTATAAGGGAGATCAAAGCCAGACCTAAACCAACATTGATTTTGTTTACTAATTGTTCATTAGTTTGTTTGTATAGTACCTCTGTATTGTTTATTTTTCTATACCTTGCAATTGATAAATTGTATCTCAATGACCAACTTTAACATATTGACCATTGGAGTGTTAAAGTGGAAAGAAATGAAAATTATGTTTTAAATTATTACAATAGCATTGTTTTAGATTTTTGTTTTATGCACAAAAGTACAAATTTTGAAATTTCCTATGTCAAACCCTAACCTAACCTAATTTTTAACATTCATGAGGAAGGGTGCGTCTTTGAGACAAAGAGGGGGCGCATTCCAGGCTAAGTGAGAGCACTTCCTTCTGAGATTGAGGAGGGTGCATCATTTCATTAGTGTGAGAGATCTTCACAATGGACAACTTCAGAGACTGAGCAGTCATTGAGAGGGGTGCATCATTGAGACAGTGAGGGTGCACTTTTCCAGACAGAGGCACACTTGTGAGAGACAGAAAGCACTTCTTGAAGCCAGGAGGGATGAGAGAAGCAGAGGAGTCTTCCGTTAGTTGTTGTGAAGGCCATAGTTAGATCTCATCAGAGATTGACTGAGAAACAGAGAGGCATGCACTTCAGTGATTAAGGGCATAGTTCTTCATCGGTTGAGCAGAGTTGTGAAGAGGGGCAGAGAGAACACTTCTTTAGGGAGAGAGAGGGAGTTACGTCTTCTAGGGATTGGCAGAGGCAGTTGATTAGATTTCAAAGCAGAGTAGAGCAGTGGGTGCATTCCTCAGAGCAGCAGTTGCAGCTGCATGCAGATCTAGGGCTTGTCCCACCAGGTTTCTCTACTTGTATAAATTTCTGATTGTATAATCTTCTATATTTTCTCTCCGGCTCAAGATTGAAGAAATCCATAGATGCAGGTTTTCCCATTGGGGTTTCCAGGGTAAATAGTAGTGTTAAACTATATGTGTGATTGATTTCCAGTTTCGTTGCGCATGTTAAACAATTAATGAGTTTATTGTATGGCTGCTTTATAAATCAGATCTGAGATTTATTTATGTATATGCATTTGGGAATTTATTGAAAGCAGTAATCAGAGTTAAGCTCAAGAGTAAAAATTAACATAAGTACTTGCATTAATTTCAGCAATGACATAATGCAAAAGAATATGGTGCATTAATTACAATGACAATAGTAAATACAATGAGAAATTATTCAATGCATTCATTGAAGAAACAATAACAAGAAAATTGATCTTGTGCATTGATTTCAACAATCAAGATAATGCAAATTATTATGTGAGATGACTTTAACAATAACACAATGCAAACCAATTTTAAAATACATATTATAAGCTGAAGTCCATTGCTTTGTTTTCTTGGGTATGATCCCTTTGTTAGTATTTGCACATTAAAGCTATTATAATACTAAGATATATAGAATATTAAGATATATAGATTGCATTGATATACACAGTAAGTTAGGAAATTTAAAATGATCAAATTTATGTAAAAAATACATATACGTAATGATGGTCATATAAAATTTTGACGTGATCACTCGTGACTAGAACTAGTGTCGATCCATCTTAACTCCAGATCTATCATGCACAGAGAGGGATCAAATCCCTTGAGGTGCAAACCTAAATGGTTTGCAACTTTGCACCTCGAGGGATTTGATCCCCCTCAGCGATCATAGATCTAAAGCTAAGATGGATCTACGCTGGTTTAGCATATAATTACTGCACCTATTAAGTAAAGAGGAACTATTATATAATCTAATTGATGGCTGTTTTCTTCTGCTATATACAATGAGTTGGTTATTAGATGCTGCACTTACTGTGCATAAAGCTGGATTGTGTGACGGTGAAATTTATATAGAGTGCTTGTTGATCTGATAGACTGATACTAAGATGACTTTGAAATTTTGTGCATTTGTCTCAGTTAATTGAAAATGGAGACCATGCTTCCTCTTCTGAACTAAACTATAATGAGGGAGAACTCTTGAATTCTGGAAATGGTCAACCAGGTAATTCTGTTGTTCAAAATGACTTTGATTGGGGTCGCAAAGCATTGTCTAAACTTATCTGGAGTTTGGGCCTAAAGGATGAATAGGTAGATAAACAGGACAGAAGCAAGAGAAGTTGTTTTTCTATTCAGTAATTGGAAAAATATATAATTGTATAATGCCTCGTCTGAAAACATCTTTAAATACCTGATTCTCATGCTATAGCTTATGTAGAAAGGTGGTTGCTGTTTTCACATACATATTTTTTATGGGTAGTTATTGGAAAATGCTGTCTAAAACTGGATGCCTTTGTCTATTTGTGGTTATCATCAGCGACCTATTAAAAAATTCAACGGTCAACCACTATAGCAAAGGTTCAAGTTAGTCTAGAGTCTAGACTAAGGAGAATATTGGGAACTGTATGGCTTAAGGAGTTCATGTATAAACATCCAAATTAGATAGTGGCTGTGCAGTGTGGTGTTACAGTGAATTTCCATACATTGTACTTTAAAGCCTCTTCTTTCATACATGTTGGATTGAATTCACTATTGCAAAGTATGCTTGACATTTTGGTTCATCTTCTTCCATGTCTGTCTTTCTATTTTTTCTATTAGAAATAATATACATTTGTACTGAAAGGAATACGTAAACATGAAGTTATTCCATAAAGCTGCTGTTTATATGAAAAGCACTAGAGTTTTCATATATTTGGAATGCATATTTGTCATCTTCAAGATTACTGATCTTGTTTGTAGATCCATTTTACATTTTTCCTAAAACAAATCTCTTTTAATTTTTATTTGTCTTCCTTCCATCTTCTATATCTACAGACTGGTCTTCTTATTGTTAGAAACTTGTTTTTCTGCTGAATACCCTTAGCTTGAGAGTTTATATTTCTGGATAGTTGTTTTCTTAATATATTTTATCCCCATATCCTTTATTGAGATCTAGTTTTACTTCCTTCCTTCAAGGAAGGCAACATAACACTGTTACATTATTACCTTATTAAGGCCGAAAGCCTGTGCTTTACGTGGGGCTTCTTGCAGTATGGTAAAGAAATCTTCTTAACTTTCAATAAGCAGAAAGTAATTTTTTTACATTACAAAGTGGTGAACTTTTATGGATGTAGATAAGCATGCCAGTTCAACAGTTGCATAGATAAAAACTGAACATTTCCATAAGATTTGATAATATTGATGATTTTTACTGTCCATGAGACCAACTTCGGTCTATTGGACCTAAATAACAATGATAAGGAATTAATTGGATTGCTTTACAATTTATTTCTGTGCTCAATAAGATTGGACTCTGGAGAGAAGGCTTTCCTAATCTCTGTAGTTTTGATGAGTTAACATGTTAGGAAAATCAGTAGTTTTACAAATATTTTGAAATTGAGATCTAACATGAGAATACATAGGGCATTCTAAGAGAGAGTGCTTTTCATCCTCCACCTTTTTAGTATCACAAAAATGGCAAATTGTTTTATCCCATGACGCTTTAGGAATTGTCCAATGTCCCATTTCACTACGGAGCTCGTGAAAGTTTAAATCAAAGAAGTAGATGTTGGCATCGGGAAAAAATCGGCGAGGGTCCATTGGCGAAAAAATCGGTAAAAATTGACAAACCAGGGCAGACATTAAAAAATACAAAATATATTTATTTTTCAAAATTTTAAAAATATAAAGCAACAACAACATCATATAAACACCTTGGAACATAAATATGGAGAAAGCACTGATATATATCATGTAGTTGATACTGAATTCTGAATCCTCATAGTTGTCCAATCAAGGACTCAAAAGTGGATAACCAATACAAAATGACATCACATATATAAATGTATCAAAGGAAAAATAGTAGCTAGTTATCTAATATCAATGCCCTCTCCCCTTTTTACAGAAAAAGGTCTTGGGTCGTTTGTCAGGCCTTCCTCTAGCACTAATAGAAGAAGGCCTTGACCTTGCATCCAATATCTGATGCTGAGTGATGGATGGAGGACTAGATGCATCAATGCGTGTAGAAGGCGATGGCGATGCTAGCACATCACCCTCCATGGTATCTCTAAACCACTCCTCCTCCTCCTCCTCCTCATGCTACCCATCCTCTGGCTCTAACCATGTAGGTAACTCCTCCATGACAGGAGTCTCAATCCCCACCCTCCACTTAGACAATATATCAATATTGTCCAAGGAGATGGCATTCGCATTCGGTTCTTTCTCTATCTGTCTCATCCACAGGCAGATATTGTAATAGACGTACCCCAAGTCATTAAGACATGTGAACCTGTTATCCACTAATTTTGCACTTAGTGGATTTTTCGGTGAGCCACCAGAGTATTGAACAAGTACACTTGTTCAAGATTAGAGTTCAGAAGTTCAGTGTGCTCCAGAGTTAGCCAGTTTTTGGCTGAACTTTTTGTTTTTTGTAAAATACATGTTCCTACCCCCTTGGGGAAATTGTAAAAAATGCCCTAGCATTTAAATTTTTATAAAAGGCTCGGCTTCCCGGACTTAAGCATCAAGCCGACTAGCCCAGAGTGTTTTTTCCCTTGGTTATTATTGGTTGTTGAACAAACAACTAATAATTTCTGAGTTTTTCACTAGCACCTCCAAAGCTGGAGTAGTTGTCTTGATGTTTCGGCCTTAGGAAGTTATTAGAGCCTTCGTGTCAGTGTTTTTCATCATGCTAGGCATTCCGATTGAGTCGTATGAACATGTACTAGGTCCCCGTAGAGTTTTGTTTGATTCCGAGAAAAAAATAAATTTTCCGTTTTTTAAGCCATTTTTAATGGTTTAATTGGAAAAATTCAAAAATGTAAAAAAAGAGTGGTTCGGAGTTCGTTTTTGGCGTGGTTGGGCTCATTTTCAAGCTCGGAGCAACATCTTTACCCCAGGGGCCACTTTCACTAGGTTTCGGCCGAACGAAGCATCTCGAAAGTCATCATTCAGCTAATAGAGCGTCAAAGTAGCATTAAAATGCTAAAATTGGATAAAATGCACTAAAATCCAAATTTAGAAAAGTCAAAATTCAAAGTCAAAATTAAATTTTTAATGATGGGGTGACTTGGCATATGGGTCCCCATTAAGTTACGACTCTCTTTAACTTAGTGGAAGTTAAAACTTTGGCTTAAGAGGTGAAATCGAACTACTTGATGAAGAGAAGTGATGTGAGGAAGGCTCACGCTATCACCGTTTGGACTAATGTGAAGGGGTGAGGGGTGGACCCCTCTCCACATAAAAATTATTATTCTAAAACCCATGGTATGTTTTGGGTAAAACATTATGTTTTAAAGTTTCAAATCGCATGGTTTCATTTCACGCTGACGAGGATGAAGGGTGACGTCAATGAAGACCCACGCTAGTGCTTCATGCTCACATTAGCTTGTGGGTGAGGACCCCACTTTACATCCTCGTCATTTAAAATACTTTGATTCTAGCCCAAGTGGATCGAAGCCTTCATTTAATCAAACCTTCACCCCAAGCCTGCCGTACGACTCACGTGGAAGGAAACTCACACGTGAGGGATTGAAGGCTACCGATTTGGAGGTTGGTGAATCTTAGTGTGTTGGGACTGATTGGATGTGTTGGCAGTTCAGCTTCGGTTCAATCTCAGGTTTAACTCAGTACAACTTGACTTGCTCTCTTGAGTTCATAAAGTCCCCCCTGGGGCTTGGTTTTTGTATAAATAGAGGCTCTTGGAAGTTGGAGCTTTATTTGGATGGAGAGTTTGGCATAGAAACTCTGGTGGAATTTGTAAGCTTCTTTTTGTTAATAAAATATTGAGACTTTGGAGATCATTTGATGGGCTTATGGCATTATGTCTTCATCCTATGTGAAGTAATATCTTTTTCACCCTATCCTTGTATTGCAATTTGATTATTATGTTTATTGAAGACTAACAATCTAGTACTTAGGCTTCTAATCATTTTGCATTGAGTGTTTGTGTCTTCAAGGATTGCATCTAGTAGGAGCTTTCAGCATCTAATATCTTCACCATACAAATGTTCCATTATTAATATATTTTGTTTGTAGGGTTGCAAGCGGTTCCGGATCTTTCTTGTCTTCTCCAACAAACTTCTAAAAAACTCTTTTCAGTTATTTGTTACTAGTCCTGCCAATTTCTAAGCTGTGGAAGATCCAAGTCATACCTTTCTCCAAGCCTAGAATCTCCCACCAAGCTTGCCATCTTTCCATCTTGCTTTTCTAGCTTGTCTTGGTCTCCTGCTTTCGTCTTCCTTCCTTGCTCTCATCTTCTTCCCCTTCTGCTAGTCTTCTCGTCCCACCTTCTTGCTTTCGTTTTTCTCAGCTTTCTCTTCCTTGCCTTCTCGTCTTCTTCCATTCTCTCTCGTCCTACTTACCTTGCCTTCCATTCGTTTTCTCTTTGCTTCATTGTCCTCTCCTCCTCTCGTCCATCTTCTCTCTTCTGCTTCCTTTTTGTTTGCTCCCCCTTCTTTTGGTTAGTTTAGAGCTTGCATTTTTCTTTGTTAGCTTAGTTTGTTAGTATTGTTGGTGTAGATTTGCATTAGATCTCATTTCTATAGTTTTAGGTCTATAAAGTTTGTGCATTGTTAGATTTCATTCTAGTTTCATTTCCTAGCTTGCATCTTAGATTTAAGTTTATAGATCTTAATCTTAGATTAGTTTCAAGTTTGATTTATTTTGCTGATGACTAATGGGTGCATGAGTTGTTTGGATTTTTGTTTGTTGTAGGTATTGAGAGGAGAATAAAGTGCAAAGGTGAAGCAAAGAGAGACTTGAACCTAAAACACTTGGAGATTACCCAAAGAAGAAGAGAAACACATCAAGAAACCATAAGGAAGATCCAAAACCCAATGAAGATGGTGTTAAACAAGAAAATCTAAAGCTTCTCACTCCTTTTTGTAAAAGAAGTCATAAGACTTCTTGTTCCAAGTTTTTTGCTTACTTTCAGTTCCCAAAAGGTTGAAAATCCTCAATATTGTACTTGATTAATAAAAAGGCTAAGTGGGATAAGGCCTCCCACACTTTGTGTTTTCCTTACCCCATTTGGGGAAGAGCCTTGGGTTGTCCTTTTGTTTGGTTATTAGCATGCTTAGAGTAGTTTCATTTTATGATTAGAACACTAGTTGCTAGTTCAGTTTATTTTTGCTAAGTTAGTTTCTTTCAAGTCATTGTTTATTAATCTTTTTGAGCTATCACTCGGTTTCCGCATTTACAATCTGCTTGTCTCTTAAAAAGAAACCAAAGTCTCTTGAACTTGCCATAACCCAAGTCAAGAGCACTCTCTGTCGGAGAGCATAGTTACATTGCATTTTTCTTGCATTAGGCATATAGATTAGCCAAAGTCTCTTGAACTTCTGTCATAAGACAAAGTCAAGAGCACTCTCTGTCGGAGATGTTGATCTGTGTGCTCATAATTAATAAAATATTTCCAACACACATTACCCATAAAATTTAGTTCGTTGCTTTCCATCACTTAGTATGGTCTGCTGACCTTAAAAAAGTTGGATTCGTAGTCAGAACGATGATCGAAAATTGTTAATCTTACAAGTGATAACCATAATAAAATCTTCACCTCCATAAACCAACGAATCGGCATTGTTTCGAGAGATACTCAGGTAGTGGGGAAATTCCTATTGGTGGTGTCGGAAATCACCGTTGTCATAGAGTTCTAGCTTGCTGGTTAAATCCTCTGGACACCTAACCTAGAATACTGGACGATCTGTCAGGTTACCAAGGGGAGCCACTGAAGGTATACTTTTTCGGTTGGACTCATACCTTGCTTTTCTTTTTTTCCTTAATAATCAAGATCACTAAAAATTTATAAAATTTACAAAGAACACTTGCAAAATGATCTCACAAACACACTAGATGCTTGTATCTTTGCATCCCAAGCACTACAAATCTTGACTTCGTTACCCATCAGATAAGGCACTTGTCTTGTGCTCATTTCATTTATATATATCTGAAGTGCATATTTTATTTCATTATGGATGCCTTTGATTAAATCAATCAATTGTGTTGTCCCTTAAATTATTGCAAGTATACCTTCGTGCTATTTAAATTTTAGATCTGTTATCTTTTTACCATAATAAACTCCTAAACAACACCCATCGACATCACCATACACCAAAAACACTCAAAATACATTGAGCCATAGAAACTCTTTGTTAGGGACTTGTTATCACATATATAATAGCCAGGCTACCATATTCTATTTTTCAGATACAATACATTTTTCAGCCAGATCTCTTACATATGAGATGCTGAGATGAGTAGTTTTGACAGATCATTATTTTCTTAGTGGACTATTATACTCTCCCATGTCAAGGTCGAGTCTCAGGACACTCAGATTCGAGGATTGATGTAGTCATTTAGTCATTTGCAGAGCAGTTGATGATGCTCAGATTGGTTTTAGTGTTTTTTCATTGTACAAATGATGGTTCAGATGGATTATTTGCATGGTTATGACTCGGCATTTATTATATTGTGTTATGGTTATCATTGCTTTTATACTCATTTTTGTGACATATAGTAGCATTTAGTGTCATGATTTGGCGGTCATAAATATATGGACTTGGATGTATTGGTATTATGTATTGATGTCCCTAATTAGACTTGGAAGTTCTTGATCTATACTCATTGGTGTTACCCTCCTTAAGGAGAATAGAGGTAGTCATTCCCACCATTTCTTTGGCTTGCTAGTGTTGGCTTCATCATTCATTGTCTCCACCCATCCATTACCTTCCAGTTTTGTTTTAATCCAACTAACTACTTGACTTGTGGCATGGAGGACCTTTCCCCGCTAGTACCTGTGTTGGACAAACTTCCCTGTTCATATTGTGTCTCGGCTTTGAGTTGGTGACAGAACTTGCCTTTGGCGAGTTGGATTGTATGCCTAAATCATTTTGGTCAGTTGTCTCGATGTTTGGCACTGTGCAGAACTCCCTCTGGTCACTTGAGATGTTGGTTAAAACTGAAAGCACATGTATACATGTATTGGAAATATTTATATATGCGCCCATGGAATATGAAAATTCTAAAATGTGTCTCTTAACATATGTAAGCAAAGGGCAAGAGCAATGAAATGCTAAAATACCCCTTGAAGGGTATAAGAAAAGTTCCCAAAAGCAATGGTTAAATATATGCTATATCCAAATATTGCTGACCTTATAAATTTGAATATGTCCTAGATGAAAGCTGCGCTTAGCTGTACTTTTAAGCACTGGTGAAGTCCCAAAGGGTCATATAGGCCAAAAAGGCCATGGAAATAAAATTGACGGTCCTAATGAAACTGGATCAAACTTGATGTAGACATGATGCCTAAGTTGAATAAGCACTCTCTAAACAACTCAACCATTTCTGAGGCACTGCCATTCCTTGTGTTGTTGTTTGTCCGGCATGTGGTTATAGTGAGTTTTCCCTTTCCATATCCAAAGTGTCATGATGTTATGTAGGTAGTCATCCTTTGCCCTAGCCTTGTCAATTTCAGCCTTCACCCTTCACTAGCAAATTGACTACAACTATGAAGTGAGTATAGTCCTAAAAGTCTGGTCTGAGTAATAATAAATAAAACCCTATATGTGTATTTGGTTGATGTACCGCCAGTGAGATGACTGCTACTTGTTGTGATTGTTGCTTAAATGATTTGTAGAGCATGTCTTAGCTTTATAACACATGCAGCAGATGGATGATAATCTGAGTTATATTATTGGTATCTGGTCATTTATAGATTATTATATTGTCTATTGGATATGGTTGATGATCAGGTAGAGACCTGGAAAGGGTTTGAGTATACACCCTAGATGGATTTGGACTCTCCAAGTCTAATGAGATAGTTTATTTTTAGTTCTGGGTACTTGCAGAGATGGTCAGGCTCATTTTACTCTTTTGATGCAGTTTTGCTTCATAGGATGACGTGTCTGAGCAGGGAGATGTTTTTATTGGATCTCCTAGGGCGTTGTATGGGGCATAGGGGTGCAGCCACTTGATTGTACCATAGTACCCCCATCCCAAAGAGCATGGTGGGCTCAGTTGGACAACGCTTGCACCCTAGGAGGCTGTTTTGTCAGGTTCACATTTCCCGAGGCAAATTAAAAAATGATTAAATGGCTATTGAACAAATCGATGTGGGCTACTGAGGCAAGGAAATGACATGGGATGAGTCATGATGATGAGAGTGATGTCCTCCGCACCTTCTCTAGTAGTTGCAACACCTGATTGGGCCCACACCTATTTTTCGGGCATTTTTATATTATTTACTGGAGCTTTTGGGAGGCTCACGATTTCCTCAAGGAGGCACAAAGTCAAAAAATTAAAATATTATATTATTTAATTGTGCCATGGGGCATCCAGAGGGAGTTAGTTAACACTCCATGGACCCACCATCTACTTCATTTATTTCTTGTTGAGTGGGGTACCCTCTTTATGGGTGATCTAGTCCACTTTGGTACTTTATGGTTATATTGATCCATGTATTGTATGTTGAGCTCATCTCAATTGTTGATTAGAATATTTATATCTTTTAATCTTAGCCACTCTTTTTGAAAGTGGTTAGGATTTTGGTTCTCCTTTTTATTTAAAGGAGAGAGATTCTCATTTGTAAGGGGTCTTTGGCTCTTGGATCTGATTAATAGAAAAACTTTCTTGTGGATATTTTTTGGATCTCCTTTGCATCTGGTGTTCTTAGATGGTGATTAGAAAGTCTTTTGCTTCCTAGCATTCAAGAAATTGTTGCAAGATCTATATATTTTTTTGGGAATCTTTGTCTTGTCTACAGGAGGGCGACTTTAGCTTGGACGTTTTTGCAGGGGGACCTCAACTCGCTTCGATTGTCTTCGTTTTTATCAGGGGGTTTTCATTAGTGTGATTGCGATCTATGATTTTCTCTTGTTATTTTTCTGTAGCATTTAGCTTTTTTCTCATGTGGCAACAAATCTGATATGGTTGACGTTTGTTGTGTAGGAGAGAGGGCGCATTGGCTCCTTGGGGCAAAATGTTCGACATAGAAATTGCTCAAACCTTCTCAAATTGATTGGGATAGCAGGGATCATCATCATCAAGGCCTCTACAAAGGTTTTCCAGGTAAGATTTACAGGTTGGTTCTTTTCTTTCATGATCTCAATCCATTGTACCTGCTTTTCTTCAAATTTACTGAGAACTCCAAATTATTAAAAAAATCCAAAAATACTTAATCGGGGAATCGTTCGATCTTTGGACAAACCACTGTGGGGTTTTGTAGATTGGGCCTCCCTCTCACCAATTCACCCCTAACGCTGAGCTAGTTGGCCTGGTTTGCCCTAGATCTGAAAAACTGACTCTTAAAACCCCAGCGCCCTCACTGAAAATTTGACCTTTTCCAAATATGACTTTTCCGGAAAATAACCACTTGGGTTCATAGATTGGGTCCTCCTCATTCCAAAACACCTCCAACGTTGAGCTAGTTGCTGCCAAGTGGCCCTAGATCTGAAAAACTGACTTTCAACACCCTAGCACTCATCAAATTTTGACTTTTTTTAGATCTGATTTTTCCGAAAATTTTCCAACTTGGGTTTTTAGATCAGGTCATCCACATCCCATTTCTCCTCCAACGTTGAGTTGATGCCCTCCCAGATTGTCCTAGATCTGAGGATCTGTCCCTCCAAACCCTAGCGCTAGCCCTCCTTCTGGTGGTTTCCCCTGCAAACTGAATTTTCCAGGCCAAACACTTTTATGGGTCCATAGATCAGGGCATAGCCCAAGTGGGTTCACTCCAACGCTGTGCAGATACTGACTCCATTGCCCAAGGCCCAACAGGCACTGATCTCCAATCCTAGTGCTACCCCTCTTTTGCCCTCTTTTCCCTAAAAGTGGACTTTTCTTTGATGACTTAGGTACTTTGACTTTGTCACATCTTTCATTGAGTCTATCCCTTTGGTACTAGATAGTCTCTGTCCTTACTCTCCCTGGATTGGTTACGTTTCCCAGGGCAGCAGTTATCTTCATCAGTTGCTAGTACCTCAACCCCAGATCTTGTATCCACTCCATAAGTTACCTTGGTTCCACTTTGGATTGAACTTAACACTTCCAGAACCCTAATCCAAAGCCTTGGCACACCTCCCATAGATCTAGGGTCTTCAATTACCTTACACCTTACGTACCTCAAGCCTACTTGATCTAATATGGTGTCTAGGTCTGATCTCTCCTGTCGGGAGTAGACCTAGGTCTCCCCCTTTGTTGTCTCGGACTTAGATAACATAAAGCGAAGATTGCCTTGATTGGCGTGACAACCATCCATTTGGGAGTCTAGGCAGTCTTGATTCCACCTCCTTAGTTGCTTGCCCCTCTACCATCCATTCTGGACCCACCATATATAGGCAACTACAAGGTTGGTGATAACAGGACTACCCCCCTTGGCTTTGTCAGGAGTTAGCCTAAACGGAGGAGCTAGGAGTAGGTGACAGTACCTGGCTCTGTGCTTGCCCAAAAGGCCACACCTCTCCTACTTTCATAAGTAAGGAGACGACTTTCAGAAGATTTCTGCTGCTGGTGTGCATTCGGCGAACATCTTTTGGTGCCATTGTCGGGGACAAATCTTTTTGTTCTTGGATGACTTTTAACCTTAGTTTTTCTTAGTTTTCTATCTTTTTGATAGATTTTTAGTCCAATCAACTCTCTGAAATTAGACTTGAATCCATCTGGCAACTCCACTGCCAAATAACTTACCAGGGTATTCAACTAGAAGAAACTATGAAGGCTTACTCAATTTCATCACTGAGCTCGAACAGGTTTATAGGAGGAGATTGAATAAGCTAGCTTCTCGTAAGATCCTTGAGAATCTTGGATCTGAGTCTGTTTTAGACATCCGTAGTTTGTTTCAAGAAAATTAATAAGCAAAATTGTTTTTCTGACATAATGGGTGAGTACTTTACTCAACTTGACTTCTCTCAGATAGCAGGGCAACCCCATTGTCTTCCAGGCAAAGATGTAGAGAAGCTCCCTATATTCACTGGCACTGATGCCACCACTTCTGCTATGCATCTTAGAAGTTTCTCCAAATGTGTCAATGCTTTCATGAGTAATCCTGCACATCAACATGATGATGTTTACATGAAACTCTTTGCTCTTTCCTTGGATGGAAGGCTTGGTGACCGGTACAACAATTTACCGGACAACTCCTTTGCTAGACTCGAAGCTTTCAAAACTGCCTTCACTAACAGGTTTGGTGAAAAGAAAGAGCCTAGGCATCAATTGGCTTCTTTGACAAATATAAAGAAGAATGAGAACGAGACTATGGATGAGTTTAACCAGAGGTTCACAGAACTATCTAATGCCATTCCTGCCACTTACAAATCACCTGCACTATCTATCTTGCTTTATTACATTGAAGCACTTAGTGGGAAGATGCAATATCAGATCAGGGATAAGAACCCACTACTCTTCAGGTGAATCCAACCTTCCTGGTTATTCAAGGTCCTCGACTCCTTTAAATTCAAATGAACATAAAGAAGAGGATTCCTATAAAAAACAAATAATGGAAATGAAGGAAAGACTTGAGAGAATGGAAAATAAACATCTAGCCCAAATGAGAGAGATGCAGAACAAGGTCATTAGTATGGAAAGAGCATAGTCACAGCCTGCCCCTAGAACTTTCCCTCCAAAAGTAAATTGGCAAAGGAAAGCACCCGACCATGAACATAGGCCTCCTCATCAATTGGAAGCTGCTAACATGGTTGAAACTCGAACACCATTCTGTAGAGCATGTGAAGACCTTCATGAGGAGTCTACTTGCCATTATGCATGCTATATTCAGGAGCATGGTTTTCCAGAGGGTTGTGGTCCCAAAGCATCATCAAGCGAGCCTGGGTATATAAACTATGTAGGTGACATGCATAATATTTCCAGAGAAAGTTGGAGAGAGGAAAAACAATATTCAAGAGGGCCTGATTACATTAACACAGTTGGGCAGCTCCATCCTGTCACCACAGAACTCTGGAGCCAAACGAGAGAGTATAGTCAAGAGCATGATACAAGTGATGAAGAGTCCCTTACACTTGACATGGATGATGACTACGAGACTTTAATTAAAAATCCAATCTTAGAAGTTTTGTGTGATGAGAATCCTCCATGCTCTCCACCTGATGACAAAAATTTGGAAAGTTGGGTCCCTTGTGATATCTTTGAAACCCAGCTTTTTGAAGAAGATTGTTTTGAGCAAAATGAGGAGTGTAGCCAGGGACTTGATACTAGTGATGAGGCATCTCTCATATCTGACATAGATGGTGATGATGACTATTGGACTTATATTGAAAATCCAACCTATGATACTTTTGAAAATCTCATCTATGATGTGTCCAGCGAGGGGAGTTTTTATTCTGAAACTTATGAAAGTTGTAAAGAAGAGCAGTCATAGTTTTTCTATGATCAATCAAAGTTGTATTTGAGTATCTATAATGAGGACTTGGAGAAGCATTGCAGTGAAGGATCAGATGGGATGCAACTAGCTGAAGATTTTTTTCAGCCATCGTCTTCACATATAGATGTTTCTTATGATTGGGAGCAGATTTTGGCTTACACATAGTTATCAGCAGATAAGCCCTTTTGATGAGTATGATGATCTGCCTCATCATATAGATTTTTACATCAGTCCTATCCAATCTTGGATGGAAGAATCCTGCAAGAGCGCCTACCAGTTTGGGAAGAAGTTCGACGACATTTTTCATGCCTATGATTCCCCATCCAGCCAGCCCATTCTGGATCATCACGCAGGCTTGCATTTTCTGGAAATTGTGTCCTTACTTTGGCTGGTAACCAAAGACAAGGCAAAACTTTTTTACATTAATAAAATGCTTAGGTGGCTACATTAGATTTATGATTAAACCTAACCTTTTTTATATTATGCTTAGAGTAGGAAAATAGGCTCCTCAAAGTGAGCATTTTCTTTCTATACTTCGAAATAAATAAATTTTTAGTTAAGTTTTGTCATTCCCTTGAATAAAGCAACTTTTGGATCATTGCCTCTTTTTCATAAAGCTTGTGTTACTGAGGTTTTCTTGTCAAGTTGAGATGTTTTTACAGGGTATGGAAACCAGAGATTTTGGTGTTCTTGTATGCTCTCCTTGCATAAGAGGCTAGGTCAAGCACACGTCCCGCATTTGGAGCCAGATGTTATCCACTAATTTTGCACTTAGTGGATTTTTCGGTGAGCCGCTAGAGTATTGAATAAGTACACTTGTTCAAGATCAGAGTTCAGAAGTTCAGTGTGCTCCAGAGTTAGCCAGTTTTTGGCTGAACTTTTTGTTTTTTGTAAAATACATGTTCATACGCCCTTGGGGAAATTGTAAAAAATGCCCTAGCATTTAAATTTGTATAAAAGGCTTGACTTCCTGGGCTTAAGAATCAAGCCGACTAGCCCAGAGTATTTTTTCCCTTGGTTATTATTGGTTGTTGAACAAACGACTAATAATTTCTGAGTTTTTCACTCGCACCGCCAAAGCTGGGGTAGTTGTCTTGATGTTTCAGCCTTAGGAGGTTATTCGAGCCCTTGTGTTAGTGTTTTTCATCACGCTAGGCATTTCGATTGAGTTGTATGAACATGTACTAGGTCCCCCTAGAGTTTCGTTTGATTCTGAGGAAAAAATAATTTTTCTGTTATTTAAGCCATTTTTTAATGGTTTAATTGGAAAAATTTAAAATGTAAAAAAGAGTGGTCCAAAGTCCGTTTTTGGTGTGGTTGGGCTCATTTTCAAGCCCAGAGTAGCATCCTTACCCCATGGGCCACTTTCACTAGGTTTCGGCCGACCGAAGCATCTTGAAAGTCATCATTAGGCTAACAGAGCGTCAAAGTAGCATTAAAATGCTAAAATTGGATAAAATGCACTCAAATCCAAATTTAGAAAAGTCAAAATTCAAAGTCAAAATTAATTTTTTAATGATGGGGTGACTTGGCATATGGGTCCCCATTAAGTTACGACTCTCTTTAACTTAGTGGAAGTTAAAACTTTAGCTTAAGAGGTGAAATCAAATTACTTCATGAAGAGAAGTGACATGAGGAAGGCTCACGCTATCACCGCTTGGACTAATGTGAAGTGGTGAGGGTTGGAACCCTCTCCACATAAAAATTATTATTCTAAAACCCATGGTATGTTTTGGATAAAACATTATGTTTTAAAGTTTCAAATCGCATGGTTTCATTTCACGCTAACGAGGATGAAGGGTGACGTCAATGAAGACCCACGCTAGTGCTTCATGCTCACGTTAGCTTGTGGGTGAGGACCCCACCTTACATCCTTGTCATTTAAAATACTTTGATTCCAGCCCAAGTGGATCGAAGCCTTCATTTAATCAAACCTTCACGCCAAGCCTACCGTACGACTCACGTGGAAGGAAACTCACGTGTGAGGGATTGAAGGCTGCCGATTTGGAGGTTGGTGAATCTTAGTGTGTTGGCACTGATTGGATGTGTTGGCAGTTCAGCTCCGGTTCAAGCTCAAGTTTAACTCAGTACAACTCGACTTGCTTTCTTGAGTTCATAAAGTCCGCCCCGGGGCTTGGTTTTTGTATAAATAGAGGCTCTTGGAGCTTTATTCGGACAGAGAGTTTGGCATAGAAACTCTGGTGGAATTTGTAAGCTTCGTTTTGTTAATAAAATATTGAGACTTTGGAGGTCATTTGATGGCCTTTTGGCATTATGCCTTCATCCTATGTGAAGTAATATCTCTTTCACCTTACCCTTGTATTGCAATTTGATTATTATGTTTATTGAAGACTAACAATCTAGTACTTAGGCTTCTAATCAATTTGCATTGAGTGTTTGTGTCTTCAGGGATTGCATCTAGTAGGAGCTCCCGACATCTAATACCTTCACCCTACAAATGTTTCATTATTAATATATTTTGTTTGCAGGGTTGCAAGCGGTTCTGGATCTTTCTTGCCTTCTCCATCAAACTTCTAAAAAACTCTTTTCGGTTACTTGTTACTAGTCCCGCCCATCTCTAAGCTATGGACGATCCAAGTCATACCTTTCTCCAAGCCTAGAATCTCCCACCAAGCTTGCCATCTTGCTTTTCTGGCTTGTCTTGGTCTCCTTCTTTCGTCTTCCTTCCTTGCTCTCATCTTCTTCCCCTTCTGCTAGTCTTCTCGTCCCTCCTTCTTGCTTTCGTTTTTCTCAGCTTTCTCTTCCTTGCCTTCTCGTCTTCTTCCCTTCTCTCTCGTCCTACTTACCTTGACTTCCCTTCGTTTTCTCTTTGCTTCATTGTCCTCTCCTCCTCTCGTCCATCTTCTCTCTTCTGCTTCCTTTTTGTTTGCTCCCCCTTCTTTTGGTTAGTTTAGAGCTTGCATTTTTCTTTGTTAGCTTAGTTTGTTAGTATTGTTAGTGTAGCTTTGCATTAGATCTCATTTCTATAGTTTTAGATCCATAAAGTTTGTGCATTGTTAGATTTCATTCTAGTTTCATTTCCTAGCTTGCATCTTAGATTTAAGTTTGTAGATCTTAATCTTAGATTAGTTTCAGGTTTGATTTATTTTGCTAATGACTAATGGGTGCATGAGTTGTTTGGATTTTTGTTTGTTGTAGGTATTGAGAGGAGAATAAAGTGCAAAGGTGAAGCAAAGAGAGACTTGAACCTAAAACACTTGGAGATTACCCAAAGAAGAAGAGAAACACATCAAGAAACCATAAGGAAGATCCAAAACCCAATGAAGATGGTGTTAAGCAAGAAGATCTAAAGCTTCTTACTCTCCTTTTGTAAAAGAAGTCATAAGATTTCTTGTTCCAAGTTTTTTGCTTACTTTCAATTCCCAAAAGGTTGAAAATCCTCAATATTGTACTTGATTAATAAAAAGGCTAAGTGGGATAAGGCCTCCCACACTTTGTGTTTTCCTTCCCTCATTTGGGCAAGAGCCTTGGGTTGCCCTTTTGTTTGGTAATTAGCATGCTTAGAGTAGTTTCATTTTATGCTTAGAACACTAGTTGCTAGTTCAATTTATTTTTGCTAAGTTAGTTTCTTTCAAGTCATTGTTTATTAATCTTTTTGAGCTATCACTTGGTTTCCGCATTTACAATCTGCTTGTCTCTTAAAAAGAAACCAAAGTCTCTTGAACTTGCCATAATCCAAGTCAAGAGCACTTTCTGTCGGAGAGCATAGTTACATTGCATTTTCCTTGCATTAGGCATATAGATTAGCCAAAGTCTCTTGAACTTCTGTCATAAGACAAAGTCAAGAGCACTCTCTGTCGGAGATGTTCATCTGTGTGCTCATAATTAATAAAATATTTCCAACACACTTTCCCCATAAAATTTACTTCGTTGCTTTCCATCACTTAGTATGCTCTGTTGACCTTAAAAAATTTGGATTCGTACTCAGAACGGTGATCGGAAATTGTTAATCTTACAAGTGATAACCATAATAAAATTTTCACCCCCATAAACCAATGAACCCGCGTTGTTTCGAGAGATACTCAGGTAGTGGGGAAATTCCTACTGGTGGCGTCGGAAATCATCGTTGTCATAGAGTTCTAGCTTGCTGGTTAAATCCTTTGGACACCTAGCCTAGAATACTGGATGGTCCGTCAGGTCACCAAGGGGAGCCATTGAAGGTATACTTTTCCGGTTGGACTCATACCTTGCTTTTCTTTTTGTGGTTCGCCGATTGCACACCAGCAGCAGAAATATTCTGAAAGCTGTCTCCTCACTTGAGAAAGTGGGAGAGGTGTGACCTTGGGGGCAAGCACAGAGCTAGGTACTTTCACGTACTCCTAGCTCCTTCGTTTAGGCTAACTCCTAACGAAGCCAAGGGGGGTAGTCCCTAACAAATAGTTTTCTATGGCTCAATGTTTTAAGTTAATTTTTAGATGTTTTAGATGCGGATGGGTGTTGTTTAGGAGTTATTGTGATTTAAAATGATTAGTATGATGAATTGAGCTCAAGACAAAGCAATCCACGTTGCTATCACTGGCATTGAAAGATAGACAAATATTTGAGAACTTCACGAAATAGATAAAGCATTCACAGATACGATCTATAATCAAACATTCGATGGACAAATGGCCCAGATTATCAACAATGCGTAAAAGATAGGACCAGTGCCTATGGAGTCAACTTATTAGAGATGCTTCGAATGTAAATATGATGTGAATCCCAAAAGATGCCAGTGAATGTGAGGTTTTGGAAGTGCTCTTGGTAAGTTTTAAGAGTTTTTACTTGTGATCTTCGCTTATGGTAGCTAGATGTCCTAACCAGTAATACCTTCAGTGGCTCTGTTCGAAGACATGATGGACCTGTCAGGGGTCAAAGGTAAGTGTTCAATAACTTAACTACTAGTGCCCAGATTAGATAGCCCGACGCCCACACTTGGAATTTGCCCACATGCCTCGGTATTTATCGAACAACGTCGGTGCGTTGGTTATGGGGAAAAGTTTTAGTTAAGTTCCTCTTGTGGGGTTTAGAGATCCCATGCCGTTTCTGGGTATTCCGATCTAGGATCGGTCAGAGCATACTCCGGCAAGGAGGAAAAGGGGGTTAATTAATTAAAAGGGGCGTGAGTTGCGAATTTATTTAAGTTAATTAATTAAAACTCTCCGATAGAGAGCGCTCTTGACCTCGTCTTATGACCGTGGTTCAAGAGAATTAGCTAATTTATATGAAGCTAATGCAAGGACTATGCAAATCTAAAATGCTCTCAGATAGAGAGTGCTCTTGACTTGTGTTTTTGCAAGTTCAAGAGTCTTACTTATGGATTATTAATTGATTAAACAAGCACAAGATGATATTAGTTGCTTAAAATCTCCAATTGAGAGCACTCTTGATCCACCTTATGGTGAGATTCAAAAGATCTAAGTAGTTGATTAATCTTAGAAAGATAAACAATTTAAAAGAGTAATCAACTTAATTAAAGAATTAGAGGTGATGGATTAACAACTAATATTCTAAGCATAAGATGCAAATGATGATGAAAACAAGCACATCTAATCTAAGCATATGAAAGATGGGCGCAACACAATCCTCCCCAAATGGGGGAGGATGGGAGTGGGGACTTAAAAACCCCACTCAAACAAAAGATGCTTTATTAAAATTATACAAATTGCCTTTAGGAATTTAATCCTTGAAAGGACTTTCAAAGGAAAGTATACAACTCTATTATTATTGCAACTTGCGTAAAAAGGAGAGTGATTTACTTTTACTTGGAGCTTTTCTGAAACCTGTGAAAAGGGAAAAGAGAAGAATTTTGAATGAGAGCAAAAGAACAAGGCAAAAGAAGGCTGAAATAAAAGGAAGCGGAGGGGAAGAAAGAGGGAAGGCAAAGAGGAAGTCAAAAACAAGAAAAGTGAGGAATAGGGCAGTGAACTAAGAAGTTAAGGGATGGACAAAATTGAAGAAAATGGGACAACAAACAATAAAATAAGTGGCTGTCATAAAAAAGTGCAAAACGGGACAGCAAACAATGAAATAAGTGGTTGTCATAAAAAGTGCAAAACAGGACAGCGAACAATAAGTAAAAGAAATGGCCAAAAACAAGGTTAAAGGAAGCCCAAAAACTAGGGCAAAAAGAGGCAAACAAGGGAAGAAAGCTAGGGCACACTAGGGCTTTCCAAAAAAGAGAAAGAGGATGGTAAAAGAGAGAAGAAACGGGGCAACGATGAAGAAAAAGTGAGAAAAGGAAAACAAGTCAAGGAGGAAAGGGGCTAGCAAGCATGGAAACAAAAGAAGTCAAAGAGCAAAGGGAGAACTAGAGGAAGAAAGTTCGATAACCAAGAAAGTGTTTAAATTTATGAAAGAATTTGAGATGGAACTTTGGAGGAAGATCTCCTTGTTTTTGCCTCTTGGAAAAAGCCAAACTCTCTGTAGGTCCTGAAAGTCAACAATGTTAGAAGGTTCTTATGATGATGGAGATGAGTTTGATGCAGCTGAGCTCGCACCCTTCTCCAAATGGAGAGATCTGTAAAGACAATCCAACTTGATACCCAGTGAGATCAAACAATAAAAACTAGTATGCTAGGAATATGCAAATCATGATCAATACTTCATATAACTGAATATTTGTATCCATCTAGATTATGATAAACTTTGCATAATAAACCAACTTGACAGCAGCAAATGGTAAATCTTATGTTCTAATAATAGACTTCTAAAGCTAGTTGTTTGTTTCAACACATAAATAACAAATTGAAAGCATGGAAAGAAATCACCTCATACAACACATCCACCAATGAAGAGACAATCCTGTAGACCTCCAAAGTCGAAAAGCTTTATTCAATGAAATTATGATTATAATTTTTGCAGAGTTTCTGATGAAAATCTGACTCAAACATCAACATCTCATTGTGACATTTCGTCAAACACTTTGCATGCAAACTAGATTTAATGCCCATCAGAGTTATGATTTACTAGATTTCTGAATAGCAAATCTACTGATAACTTGAACATAAATACACATGCATGCATCCAAAAGAATCTAGCTGAAGACAAAAAATACTCATAAGAACACTGAGAAGTTTAGGGCCAAGCCCAGGGCAAAACCCTCACCTCTGTGAGGTAAAACCCAGAGAAATTTTATAGAGAGAGAAAATGCATTTTACAGAGAGATTTCTTGCTAGTCTAAACTGAGAAAAATACACTAAGAAGAGTGCAGCAGACAAGAGAAAGTGTACTAGCAATAAATGTTGCTGTACGACCCCCCTCCTTCAGCAAATTCTAGAAACTCGTGCCACAAACAGCCACCTCGATTTCTGTGCACTGTACGGCCACAACTAGCAAGTATACACCTTGTAAATCGTGCCAAAAGATGAATTTCTGAATTAAATGCTGCTGTACGGCTTGTACTAGACTGTACGGCCTGCTCCTTGTTTTCTGTGCTGAACCTTCTGCCTCGTTTTCTGTGCACTAGCAAGATGAATCTGATCTCTCCTTCTCTGAAAATGACTTCTCTCTCTCCCACGTGAGGATGCTCTCTTCTCTCCCACGTGCCAACTGAAAATTCTCTTCCTTGGATGTCTAGATGTCCTTCTCTAGATTATCCTCTGGATTATTATCTCTTTTCCCAAAGCTTCATTAAATAAGTGAAAACTCACTTTGAAACCCTAACTAACTGAAACCCTAACCCTAACTTACTTTTCAAGGGTCAAGATTAAATTAGATCTAAGGGCCCTCATTAAATGCTCATTAAATGTCCTTTTAATCATTTAATGACATTTATTACATTCACATTAATTAATAAAGTCACTTTCACTTTATAACATAAAGTCACTTTTATTTTATAAAGTGAAGTTAGGAAAATAATTACAAAACTGTGTCCTCACCAGACACTACCAAAACGGTGAAGGACCTACTGAGTTACAATAAAAATTAACACTCCCTCTTAACGAGGAAGGTCCTTAAAAAAAAAAAAAGATCTATGTCACTTTCCTCTTTCATCTGCTGGAACTCCCTCTTGCTCCTGAATCTGGATCTGTGACCTGTAGACCACTCTGAATGCTTCGTAAGAATCTGCATCTTCTTCAGCATCCTCCTGCTCAAATCCCTCATACTGGTTGAGTCTTCTACCAATACTCACAAGAGAACTACTGTTCTCAGGAAACTGAATAATAGGCACCACTGCAGTTTCCCCATCTGTTCCGGACCTTGAAAGCCATCCAAAACACGGATATACATTAACTCCTTTTAATGTATATAAACTCTCTTTCTGGCTACCAAGCAGAATGGTGCCATCCACATCTCCAACTGGAATTAGGAATACGTGCTCCCTCTTGAACAGTACTCCAAAACCTTCACTCTCCAGAGCTGAGACTGAGATCAAACTTGTTCTCAGTTCTAGTACAAACAGAACCCCATGCAAGTCTAGGGTTTCACCAAAGAATAACCTGAGTCGGACTGAACCGATTCCCCTTACTGCTCGAACTGTGTCTCCTTGCTGAACAAAGTGACTGGGACCTATCTCTGTGACACTCATGAACTTGCTCAGAGTGTCAGTCATGTGCTTGGTCGCACCACTGTCAATGAGCCATTCATGATCAAGAATCTTTTTGCAGCTGCCAATACTGGATGCTATAGACACAAGGGCAAAACCTTCCTCAAAAGTCTTTGCAAAATCTGCTACAGCAGCCTGAGCTGAAGATTCTGACACTGAACCTCTGCTCTTCCTCTTCTCAGTGTTTGGACACTGAGATGCATAGTGACCAAAAGTGTTACAAGCAAAACATCGAACCTTACTAAGGTCCTTCTTCTTCTTCCCTTTCCCAGCAACAACAAGAGCTACATTCTCTTCTCCACTCGGAGGGCTCTGAAAAATCCCCTCTCTTGATTCTTCTTGGACAAAGTCATCCCACAACCTTGTCCAGTCTGGTAGCTTATCTCTAGCCACCGCCCCTTTTACAAAGGAATGCCATTTAGTGGAGAACCCGTTAAGAGCATGTCTCACAAGCTCTTCATCTTCTACATTCTCACCGGCTGCACCCAGTTCGTCTCTGACTTGAGTAATCTTGGTGAGATAAGTAGTCACTGTATCAGTCTCCAACATCTTGGTATTTCTCAGCTTCTCTCTAAGAACCATCTTCCGGTTCTGGTTCTTGCTCTGATATAAGGTACACAAGGAATCCCACATGTTAAACACATATGTCTTTCCAGAAATAAAAGGAATCACATGATCCTTGATAGAATCAAAGAGAATCTTCTGAGCTTTGATGTCTCTTTTCTCAAACTCAGCCTTCTGTACAGCATCTGTGGGAACTACAACAGTAGCTGAAGCTCCCACAATATCCCATAATGCCTACTCTTTGAACAATATTGTGATTCTTTCTTTCCATGGGCTGAAATTACTGGATCCATCCAGTCTGTCCTCGTACCTCAATCCTGCTGCTGCCATGATGCTTGGACTGAATGTTCCACCTGCAAGACCCTCTCTTCTATGTTCTACACAACATATACAATATCTTCAGCAACCTCTATGCTTTGATACCATGATGGAAGTCTGACTCAAACATCAACATCTCATTGTGACATTTCGTCAAACACTTTGCATGCAAACTAGATTTAATGCCCATCAGAGTTATGATTTACTAGATTTCTGAATAGCAAATCTACTGATAACTTGAACATAAATACACATGCATGCATCCAAAAGAATCTAGCTGAAGACAAAAAATACTCATAAGAACACTGAGAAGTTTAGGGCCAAGCCCAGGGCAAAACCCTCACCTCTGTGAGGTAAAACCCAGAGAAATTTTATAGAGAGAGAAAATGCATTTTACAGAGAGATTTCTTGCTAGTCTAAACTGAGAAAAATACACTGAGAAGAGTGCAGCAGACAAGAGAAAGTGTACCAGCAATAAATGCTGCTGTACGGCCCTCCTCCTTCAGCAAATTCTAGAAACTCGTGCCACAAACAACCACCTCGATTTCTGTGCACTGTACGGCCACAACCAGCAAGTATACACCTTGTAAATCGTGCCAAAAGATGAATTTCTGAATTAAATGCTGCTGTACGGCTTGTACTAGACTGTACGGCCTGCTCCTTGTTTTCTGTGCTGAACCTTCTGCCTCGTTTTCTGTGCACTAGCAAGATGAATCTGATCTCTCCTTCTCTGAAAATGACTTCTCTCTCTCCCACGTGAGGATGCTCTCTTCTCTCCCACGTGCCAACTGAAAATTCTCTTCCTTGGATGTCTAGATGTCCTTCTCTAGATTATCCTCTGGATTATTATCTCGTTTCCCAAAGCTTCATTAAATAAGTGAAAACTCACTTAGAAACCCTAACTAACTGAAACCCTAACCCTAACTTACTTTTCAAGGGTCAAGATTAAATTAGATCTAAGGGCCCTCATTAAATGCTCATTAAATGTCCTTTTAATCATTTAATGACATTTATTACATTCACATTAATTAATAAAGTCACTTTCACTTTATAACATAAAGTCACTTTTATTTTATAAAGTGAACTTAGGAAAATAATTACAAAACTGTGTCCTCACTAGACACTACCAAAACGGTGAAGGACCTACTGAGTTACAATACAAATTAACAGTTTCTATGCCCAAAAGTCCATCCTAATAGAGCTGAAAGAGCCTCTATTTAACAAATGAGAGAGTGCTAAAACCAAAAAACCAACCCTAACCAGCTTAGCCACCTAACAAAGAGCCCAGACCTAAACCGGAGAACCGGGAGTGAGGGGAGGCCTCCACCCAGGGAAGGCGCCCCCACCTCAAACCTGTGCACTGAAAACAAGCCAAGGATGAGGCCACATGTGTGAGTCTGGATGTAGGTAAGCTCATCCTTTAGGTCTGGCAGGAGCCCGAGCTAGAGTTGGGAAGCCCACTGATGGTGTAAACTTCAGTCTTCACCTCGATCAAATCACCGGACCAATGAGAGCTCTCCATCTCATCTTTAGCTGGAGATGACATGTCTGATAACTGATAATAAATGAATTGCTCTCTTAATGATGACTGAAGCTGAGTTATGATAATTCCAATCATCATAAGTGTTCCATGAGATGTCATTTAGCCTTTTATTTCACTGAATTTGGATTAATTTGGAGAGTTTTAGTTCTCTCCAAAATAATCATTTTTTAATAAAAATCATTTTTTTTACTAAAAATCATTTTTTTACTCAAAACTGACTTTTTTGAGTAAAAAGGCATTATGTGTCCGATTGCTAATCTGAAAGTTGGTTCTGACTGACTGGCTGATCAAGAATGATTTTTGGCTTCAGGTTAGAGCCTTCAATCACTGAATTCTGAGTCTAAATCATGAACGGGTTTTTTCCATTTAATTTATGGAAAAATTAACCCAAAAAACTTAGGAAAAGTAATTAAAAATTAAAAAATTAAAAAATAAATTTTCACTATTCGAAAAGATTTTTTTCGAAATTTTTTATGTGTCCAGATGACTTAGGACACGACCATGATCTATCTAAATAATGTCTAGTAGGCTTATAACACTTAGTTGGGCTCTAATAACTCCCTAAGGCCCAGAATTCAACATCGGGCATTCCGGCTTTGGAGGAAGCGGGAGAAAACCTCGTCAATTATACTCGGCTGAAAGCAAAGCATAATTGTCAGGGGCAAAAAAATCCCTGGAATACCCTATTTGAGATTCTACGTCTCAGGAGACCGAACCACTCAAAAATATCCTAGTAGCACATTTTATTACAAACCCCGCGGGGCCATGGTCAAAATTATTCAAATAAAAAGTGACTAGCCAATATTGGCTAGACATGCAAACGAATCAACTGATACACTAGAATCAGACTTTGAACAAGTCTGTCAACTGGCGGCTCCTCAGGTAACCCAACTATGGTACAAAAAGTTGGATAACACTTTTTTGCCTTAATAATCAATATCACTAAAAGTTTATAAAATTTACAAAGAACACTTGCAAAATGATCTCACAAACACACTGTACGCTTGTATCTTTGCATCCCAAGCACTACAAATCTTGGCTCCGTTACTCATCGGATAAGGCATTGGTCTTGTGCTCATTTCATTTATATATATCTGAGGTGCATATTTTATTTCATTATGGATGCCTTTGCTTAAATCAATCAGTTGTGTTGTCCTTACATTATTGCAAGTATACCTTTGTGCTATTTAGATTTTAAATCTGTGATCTTTTCAACATACTAAACTCTTAAACAACACCCATCCTCATCACCATACACCAAAAACACTTAAAATACATTGAGCCATAGAAGCTCTTTGTTAGGGACTACCCCCCTTGGCTTCGTTAGGAGTTAGCCTAAACGAAGGAGCTAGGAGTATGTGACAGTACTTAGCTCTGTGCTAGCCCCCGGGGCCACACCTCTCCCACTTTTATAAGTAAGGAGATAGCTTTCAGAAGATTTCTGCTACTGGTGTGCATTCGGCGGACAACAAACTCCAACCTGTAAGAGGGTAATCATAGTTTTAAAAATCGGCCGAACTGGTTTCAAAATCGGCCGATTCATCGATTTAAGGGCTGACCGAGTCAAACCGGTGAGCAAATCGGATCGGTGACCGGTTTGATACCGGACCAGCCAGTTTGGACACCAAATCGGCTGGTTCAGTACTGAACCGGTTTGCTCGGCCAATTCATGACAAAAATCGGCCGATTTTTGTGAAGATCTGTGCACTCAAAAATCAAGGTTTTTTTAATGTTTTTTTTTCGTTTTTAAATTTTTTTTCGAACCTAAATTACCTAACCCAACCTATGACCTCTTTAGTGACTACCCCTGACCCCCCAACCTTCAATTCCATGTGTTGTTAACTTGTTGGCATCATGGAAGCCTAGAACCTTGGAGAGTTAGCGGTCGGTGAACTCAGGAGTCAGAACACTAAACCGTGAAGTTTGAATTTTGAACAAAATGTGGAACTTGAACAGTGGACTGTGCAGTAGTCACTATTATGTAGCTAACCATGTAGCATGTTATTTTTTGGACTCTACAAGCCATATACCCTAGGGCCTATAGGCCTCATGGATTATGTATTTTGTTCCATTTCCAGTCTACTAGATATGTATTGCACAGTACACTTTGTGCCATTTTGAGATATTAACACTTATATGGTATATACATGAGTAGACTTTGGATATTTTGTCTCTAAAGCTTTGAAATCATGGATTAAAATCTTGAAAATGATGTTTTTCTTTAAAATTTAAATATTTTATGTATTTTTAGGTAAACCGATTCATTAAATTCAAATCGACCGATTTATGACCAATTCATTATCGATTCCGATTCCGATTTGGAGTTGACCCTCGATCGATTTCGATTTTTAAAACTATGAGGGTAATAATTTTTTTTATGAATCTAGAGGGTCATAAATTAGTTAATTATAATATGTTAGAAGATCATAGATTCCTAAACACATTAAATGCAATTGCTTTGTTGAAATTCTAACCTTCTGCATTTCTTTGCATGTATCTTTTCAAAACACTCCAATTTCGCTCAAATCTTGAAGCAGTACAGGTTTGGCTTAGGATTTTGATGGCAAATTTCTGTCAATTTGGTGACCTTACACCATAGGTTCGCCACCAAGTAGTTACAACAAATAAAAACGAAAGAGGACTAAATTACATTTCATTGCATTGGAAAATTGAAAAAGGAAAAAAATCAATCATAATTCAACTTTCATATAAAATTATAAAAGTTAAAACACTCTAATAACTTACCTGGTATGCAATTGGTCCCTTCACGAATAACATCAACAAAGCCAAATGCTCCAATACCATCTTGATACACTTCTATCTCGCTATTGATTGCATTGTTGTCTCATACATAGGTATCATCCTCATAAATAACATCAGCAAAGCGAAATGCTCCAGTACCATTCTGATACACTTCTATCTCCCTATTGATTGCATTGTGAGTCTCATACTCAAGTACACGTGAGGAGCCCTTCCAACACCTCACCATCAAAATGAAAATTGCATTTGTAGGAAAATGCGGGGTTGAGGAAGAGTGTTGCTGCATGAATGGGTTGATGAAGCATCTTGGTCCATTGACTATCAATCAAATCCCACATAACATGTGCTTGTTGTTCCCAGGTATACCCTTTCCCACACAATAATTTCAGATGGTTTATTTGACCCTATCCATGGCCTCATACAAATAGCCCATTGCGAGCTTATCACCATTAACAATTCTCAGAACCTTTGCCAAAGGTTCAATCACCACGCACATTTCCTCTACTCCTTCCCAGAAGGAGTAAATTCACACCAACTTAGTAACGGTTCTCTCATCCTCTCTCCTACTATATGCACAATCACGCCACTCATTACAAATAAACATTTGCTTCAAGTCAAACATACATTGAAGCAAAGACTGAAGAGTAATGAAGGTGGTGGCAAAATGCGATTGTAGGATATGCTTTAACTCCTTGTTTTTTGTGTGCCTCCTCATGAGGCTGAGAACAAAAGCAAGGTTGTAGATGAATTTAGGGATGCTTCTAGCTTGATCAAACACCTCCTTTATGAAGGAAAATCTCCCCATATCCTCCAACATCAAATTAATACAATGTGCAATCCAAAACAAAGTGGGGTGTTTCTCCATAAGCATCCTACCAACAACCACATAATTAGCTGCATTATCTGTAATAATTTGCACAACATTGTGCACCCCGATATCCTGGATGAATCCTTCCATCAACTCACATAAGAGTGTTGCATCTTTTACATATGTTGATGCATCTATTGATTTAATAAACATGGTACCTTTAGGATAATGTACCAAGAAGTTGAGTTCTACACTTACCATCTGTCCAATCATATGTACTCCCATGACTTCTTAAACTCCCCCAACCTATAATTGATGTCCTTTTTTTCTGCTTGAAGGATTGGCCCCCGGAACTCCTTAAACGTGGAACTTTTATACCCTAGGCCAACTACTGCAATGGCATCACATGTTTGCTGTCAAAATGGATTGTTTCTGACAATGGTGAGATGTATATGTTCACTAAAGACACCTCCTCATTACCCTATCTGCTTGTGCCTTCTCTGTTTTCTTTATAAGTGAACTAATAGAAGGTTGTGCTCCAACCCTTGTTTTTGGAACAAAAAAGGACGAGGCCCACACCCTCCCGGTGGGTGAATTAGTGGAGCCCCTTGTTGCGGCCTAAAACACACTTCATTGCAGAAAAGTTTCCAAACCGCTAGGTGTGTTCTTGAGTGACAACTATGAGTTTGGAACCCGCTGTCACCTCGATTCCTAATTCCTCTGTTTAGACCCAACTCCCAAAAGGTCAAAGGGAGTTAGTCCCTTCTTACTAAGTTTATTAAAGGTTTTAATTAGGAGTTAAAATTTATTAAGGTTTACTTAAGTTCAATGACAAGCAATCACACAAATATGCAAAAAGATCAATGACAGGCAAACCTTGCTTTGAAACTTAACCAAGTAAAGTTACAACTAAATTAATCACTAAACCAGTGCCTATTCTACTTGGGCTATGGAGTCACAGATTTAAGAAAATGTACTTGATAACCAAGAAAATGGAATCACCAAATATACAATTAAAATTAATCAATTCACATTCCAAAAGTAATCAATATTCACATTTAGATTATTGAAAGGAACTTTATGGAAAATAAATACACAGTGAACAAGAACTTGCTTGCAAATAAACTGAATCAAAATGAAGAACTTGAAATAAAATGTTTTGCAAGTCGTCTTGTAAATTTTAAATAATTTTAGGTTTTACTTTAGCTTTAGAGAATTAGTGTGATGAAAGAAGTACTGCAAATCCTAGTTAATGTGTCTACCCCAAACACTTATCTCTTTCGATTTGAGAGAGATTGTTGGGTGCTCAACAAGAGAACATAAGGTTTCCTTCTAGCTCCACAAGTCAATCCCAAAGATTGTTGGGTGCTCAATAAGAGGACACTAAGTGCCACGAGGCTCCCAACAACCTCTATCCCTCTAGCTCCACAGGTCAACCTTTCTTTTTTCAATTTCTTATCAAGATAAAAGTTGGGTGCCTATTAATCTAGCCAACTCAAATCTTCACCATTTCTTATCACCAAAGATCGGACCAACCGACAAGGGAAGTGAATACAGGGCAAAGATTGGGGCAATTTTTATTTAACCTTGAAATAAAGAATTAAAGAATCTTGAACAATACTAGCCTACACGATATTGCAAGGATGGCAAAGCCAACTCACTTGCAAAGTGTGGGCAATGAAGAATAAAATGAAGTTAAATAACAAACTAATCCTAGCCACTCAATCCATTTTCCGAATGGAAAGGGTGGGGTAAAAAATAAACTTGCGGATATGAAAACAAATTATTCTAGCCCTTCTTCAATTGTTATGCAAGGGTGGGCAAGCCCAACTTCTTTTGTAGGCAATGGATGACAAATTTCAAAGATTTACAAATGCTAACCTAGCCATGCAACTCTCTCCCTAAAGAAGAGATGGGGCAAGCAATGTAAGTAAATAAATACTAAGAATAAAGCTAAGTAACTAATTCTAGCCTCTCTTCACTTGCAATGCAAGGGTGGGCAAGTCTAACCTCCTTTGCATGCAAGGGATGGCTCAAATGGAAAGAAACTTGAATACTCTTGAAATAAAAGAAAAATCAAGTTCAAGAGACTCTCTTGAACTTGTTACAAATAATGAAATTTCAGCACTTGAGAATTTAGGGAAATGAGAGAAAGAGATTTGACCCATTTGAGCTATAAACTTTGAAGTGATGGCTTTTGGGAGTCCTTTGCACAATTTTTTGCCCAAATTTAGATAGAGTTTCCCCTTGTGGTGCTAAAAACCTGCAAAAAACAACAAACACAAAAAATAGTAAAAGATGCCCAAAATCACTTTGGGACACCTTGCATACAAGCATGAAAATTTGTACAAAATTTTACAAAAAAATTTACAGTGTTAACTTCGAATAACTTGTAAAAATAAAGGCTTTAACAAGATCTAATGGTGCTTAAAGAGAAAATATAGTGCAGAAATTTTATGAGAAAATGGGTGAGGAAAGAGTGCTATTTGTTCTTCAACTTGAAGAAGTGGGGCATCTAACTAAAGAATCCCACTCTCCATTCTAGATAATCTGCAACTTAAAAGATTTTGCTTCACTCAAACAAGAGAGGTGAGTTCCTAACAATGACTTGAAAAATCATACTATTCAACCAAGAAATGCATGAACTTTTCAAATACAAGGAAGAAAAACTCATAAAATCTACTACAAAAATGCAATAGATCTCACCAAGCAAAACAATTTGCTTCTTGACCTCAAATGGCATATGATAGCAATGGAAAACATGAGCACACTATCCACAATGAGCAACACACCCAATCTTCCCCAAAGAATTTTCTTTATTAATCGCAATGGTTGGAAATTACAAATTTTGTCTCAAAGATGAGAGCAAGAGAGTTTGAGAAAGAAGAGGGATTATAACCTTAATGAGGAGGAGGAAGCCTCCTTAAATAGAAAAAGAGTGAGAGGGGACCCCATGTGCATGCTTGCCACTTGTCAAATGAGAGAGGGGAGGGCCCGTGGAGAGGGGGGCACACTTCCTAGAGAGGGAAACTTCAAACTTAATAAACACTTGCATGGGGGGGCCCTTTTTTCCTCTAATGTCACCTTAGGAACATAATAAAACATTTGGAAACTTAATTTCCCCTCCCCAAGTGACTTTAGTCAGTTTACAAAAATTTTCTATTCTAATTAATGGCAAATTTCTTGATTTTTTGGACTGACTTAGGAAAACATGTCTAAAACCTTAGCAAAACTTGTCCAAATTACTTCAAACTTGGCCCAAGGGTTTGGGGGGTCTCATGCCATTGATTTTGAGTACCCATCCCCCTATTTATGGACGTTGGGAGCCATTTATCCTCTTTACATTACAACCTTTTTATGTTGAGGGACATTTTTAATCACCAAAATTTAAACAATCCCAGGCAAAACTTAATGAAATTCCACAAAACTCTGGATAATGTCTAGCATGGTAATATACAACATTCCTAGACCTTAATCACCCCAATGAATCGATCATTAGAACGCCTTTTACCACTTTGGGGGAAGTTTTGAGTGAAAAACTTGGATAATTAAAATCACTGAAAATGAATTTTAATTATCTAAGGGAAAAACACTTGATGAAAGGACTTACCTAATTATAAAGTCTTAGGCAATTAAGTTTTACAAAAAACGACCCTCATGCTGACATATCATTACAAAATTCCCCTGTAAGGGTGCGAAAATTTCATGGAGAAAAAACAAGAAGAGAAAGAGGAAAAGTTGCCTCGCTTGAAAGACTTTATCAAGTACATCTTTCTCATCTTCAAAGTACATAGTACATGTGCATGGTACATGGTTTCCCACCTAGTTGGTTAGGTGGTCAACACCCCTCCCACTACCTGCACCAACATTGGTAGATACCTCAGATACCAGACATGTCCATGTGTGGCAGCGTGTTTCGTGTCCGACACAGACACATTGACAGAGCGTGTTGAACACGTCCATCCAGCGTGTCCTAATTTCGGACACGCGTGTCCCACGCTTATCAGGATGTGTCCCGAAAAAAGGACAAGTTTTTTGCGGAAGGGATGCCTGAGACCACTTTAAAACCAATTTTTGACTTCTTTTTTTGTCATTTGCAATAGTGGAGAGGGCTCTAAGTAGTGTTTTTTATGCAGGTGAAGAAGATTTGAAGGATTTGGAAGAGTTTCCAAGTGCATTGAGAGTGGATTTGGTTGGGTGGATTGCAAGCTCAACCATCAAAGGAAAGGGTGGATTGCAAGAACAATGTCTCATTTAGCTAGGGAAGGAGCTAAAGAGCAAAGGAAAGGGAGAAATACCCTATCTAATGTCTCCCCTGCTATTCCTCCAAACACAAGCTCTTCTACTCCTCCTGCTAGTGCTCCATCTATTGCTAGTGGAGCTCATTCTCCATTGAACCCTGTTTTAACAAGACAACAAGCCCAAGAGAAAAAATACCTTTTGTGGAGGTATGTGACTAGCAAAGAAGGGCTTGGGGAAAAGCTAGGTGGGGGAGGCAATGTGTCTTGGGCTTGCAATTTTTGCAAGAATGAGTTTAAGAGCACATACTACCGAGTTAAGGGCCATTTGTTGGCCCTTCCTTCTTGTGGGATTTCTTCATGTAAAGCAGTGAGTGTTACCCAAAGGAGGGATATGGGAAAAGAGGATCAAGAAGGCTTAGGCAATGTAGCAGTAGCAAGCAAGAAAAAGAATGAGGATCCTCTTCCATTCTTAAGGAAACCCTCTAGCATTCGGCCTCCATTTCCACCTAGCAGAAGTGATACATATCCAACAAGAAAGAGGCCATCTTCAAGTGGTCCAATGGACAAGATTTTCCAACAGGAGGCGCAAGAAGAGGCGGAGCTCGCCATTGCATTCTTTTTCTACCTCAACTTCATCTCATTCAATGTTGCACGGTCACCATTGTTTATTGAGATGTGTCGAAGTCTCATTGAATGAGCTCCATCTGGTTATGTGCCTCCTAGTTCAAAGAAGCTTAGAACCAGATTGTTGGTTAAGGCAAAGAAGGAGGTGGATAAAATTCTTGAGTCAATTAGATCAACAAGGCCCTCATCTGGAGTGAGTATTGTTTCTCATGGATGGACGAATCCAGCATGCCATCCACTCATCAATTTCATGGTATCTTCCCAAAATGGACCGGTCTTGAAAGCGATGGGTGCTCTTGGGAATTACAAGGATGCACATTTTATGGGTGAGTTATTCATCAAAATCATTGAAGAAGTAGGTGTTGATTCTTGTGTACAAGTCATCACAGACAATGCACCTGTTTGCAAGGCCACTGACATGATTATGGAAACTAAATATCCACAGATATTTTCATTTTGGACACCTTTCATTTTTAATTTGCTCATTGTTTGAATTTATCACAAGATTCATCTAGGGGAAAGGCCATTTTAATGATTTGAGTTGTTAGTGTTGTAGAGTCATTTATACTTTCTTTTATTGCTCTTATAGATTTTTTGGACACCTTGCATTGTCCATTCCTTGAACTTAGCACTCAAATCCATTGCTTCAAATGTGACATGGACTGGCAACATTATTGAGGATGCACACCATATCCGTAACTTTGTACAAAACCACACAAATGCCCTCACCATCTACAAAGAGTACACACATCTTTCATTGTTGAAGATTGCAAATACTCGGTTTGCTTTCTCATTCATCATGCTCAAGAGGTTGAGGGGAGGTCAAAACCGCTTTTGGGTCCATTGTGATTTCAGAGTATTGGTCTTTCTAGAGAAAGACGGATCAAAGTGCTTCAAAAAAGATGAAGGACACGGTATTAGGTGATGTTTGGTGGGAGAGGGTGGATCTTACCATTAAGATCATGGAGCCACTCATTTCTTTGTTGCGCTTTGCAAACACGGACCAGCCCATCCTAGCAGATGTTTATGAGGGGTGGGATTCCATGATTGAGTCCATGAGGACCATTGTTATGGAGAATGAGTGTCCCGAGTATGAGACATCGACAGAGAACTTATGGTCCACCATTTAGGATATTCTTATCTCCAGGTGGGATAAGAATTGCACACCTTTGCATTGCTTGGCCCACTCCTTGAACTCCAAGTTCTACAGTCAGGAATGACCCAATGGTGGGCTCTTACATAGAGTCCCTCCTCACATGGATGGAGAGATTTTGTAGGGCAGAAAGATAGCATTTAGGCGGCTATTTTAGGATAGAGACTTACTTGATGAGGGGAGGGCTTTGTAGAGTTTTCCACTGCTACTGGGAGATTTGGAGGCTATGATGTGGTTGGAGACAGGGGAGTTAAGAAGCCTTATAATTGGTGGGCAACTCATGGGGCAACATGTCCTCTTCTACAGAAGCTAGCCTTGAGGATCATTTCTCAAGTTACATCATCCTCTAGTTGTGAGAGGAATTGGAGCACATATGGCAACTTGTACAGTTTGAGAAAGAGCAGGCTTGAGCAGTCCAGAGCAGAGACGATGGTGTATGTGCACTACAACCTTCATCTTATTACAGGAAGAGGGAGGACTGGGTGAAGGGAAATACAAAGATGTGGGGTGTCTTTCCTGATGATATGGGTTTGGACATCAGTACCAAGTTGACATTAGCCTACTTGGATCTTAATGATCCAATGCTAGAGCTGGTGATGTTTGATGATAGTGATCCTTTGGAGAGGAGGAGGAGGAGGAGGAAGAAGAGAGCAGTGATGAGTTTGTTGATTCAAGCATGGAGGAGGACTATTGATAGATGAGATTCTTCATGCTTCCATCTTGATCTACCCTTTTTTGTATTTACTATTACAATTGGTCTATTTGGCATTTTCCAGTGGCATTCCGACATCTATGTAATCAATTTTGATTTTGATGACTTAATGAGAAATATGGTTCTGATTCCTGAGTATTAACATCTTGATCTATGACTATCATGAGTATACTATATCATGAATTATCTGTGTCTCATAATCTCATTGTGATTACCGATTTGATTTGTAAATGTGTAATACTAATCGCTAATGTTAAAACTTAAATGTGCATTGATTCTAATTTCTATTGAATATTTGTAAAAATTTGGATCTATATGTCCATATTTTTAATATATATAAATTTTAATATATATATATAACGTGTCCTGATTCCGGGGGTCGTCGTGTCCCTGTCGGACACTCGAATCCCTGTGTCCTTTCGTGTCCCGTGTTCTCGTTTCAGGTAACTTAGGTAGACAATGATTCCCTTGAACTTTTTGCTAAACCAAAAGCTACAAGCTCAACTTTGTTTGTTGTGATCTCATCCTTCTTTCTGTTCTTTTCATTGATTGAGTCATGTGCAAATCTCATGATCTTTGGGGTCACTGCAATACAAAGGCCAACATCATGTCGAGGGAGTTTAGCTAGATGGTATTTCAACCTGCTAATCCCTCCTATTAGGTGATGCTCACACAATTTGTATTTCAGATTCTATCTATTTGTCCCATCCTTGGGCTCACCATATTGCCAAAACGGGTCCAAAGGCTTTGGCATTTTTGCAAAGAGAATGACAGCCTCAAAATGCAATCCTAGGGCACAAAAAACACAAAAAATACATTAAACCCCTTTTTAAAAAAATAGCAGCAGTTTGGTTTAAAAAACCAGACCCCTAAATTTAGTTTTTAAGCCATGAAAATGAGAACAAGAGGGTGGCTAAAGAACTAAAAAACAAGCCTGTTGTTCCATTGAAAAAACCCCTTTCATTGTCATTGTTTTTCATATTTATGGGCATGGAAATCAATGGCAAAATGGCAAAAAAAATAGCAAAATTTAGGCAAAGAAACATGCAAGAAAAAATGCAAGCAAACATGCAAAAAATCTATCGAAAAGTGTAATATCCCAAATACTGATATTTTCTATTTCTATGCAAATTTATTGAAATAGCCAGGCATGCAAACTGCCATGCAAAATTTCCCTATTTTATAGTTGAAATTAGGGTTAGGGTTTGCAGGATAGAATGAACACTTACCACTGATAAGCTAGCTGAATATGCTCTAGAGAGAATACGCATGCAAGATGAGCTGAGCTGATGAAGAAATAACCTTGTGTTCTGCTGCAATACCCCAGTTGGTTGAATCAAACAAGTGTGACGTTTTTGCTGAAGGGATGGTCAGTTTTAGCTGGAAATAAGTTGAAAAGAAGGTGTGCCCATGCCAGAGAGGATGGCCGGAGCATGCAAGAGTTTTGACCCCTCCAGATGCCCTAGCGAATTGGTTTACCAATCTGCTACTTACGCCCCCACAACCCTGTAAACTATTGCTAGCTGCCCCGGATGGACAATCTGATGGCTGATAATCACCCAATCCAGTAGAGTGATCCTATTAGTGAGGATGCAGGCCGCATGCGGAAGAAATATGGTGATCCAGAGTCTTGGTGAATGACTAAGGTTTCCCAGCTAAATGCCCTCAGCTGTACGGATGAATCTGCAATAACCTTCGGGCTTATACTAGAATACTGAATAATGATGAATGCAATAGACACGGTGACAAACCTAGATGGTTTATCCTAAAGGAGACTAGGACAGATATTTCACTGCCGAAATTCCTGTTAGCTGAAGACGTCGTCTCCAACCCCAACTGCTGTGGCTGCACGCTGTGCTGCTACTTAAGAGCTCCAAAATCAATAATCATCAAAAGTAAAGTCTCCATTCACTTTATCTTTCTTTTATAACTTTCAACTGCGAAAACCCTAACTTTTAACCTAATTAGGCCACTTTAACTTCTAATTTGCAAGTTGCCTTGCATGCATGCGCATGGAGACTTAATTGGGTGCATGCATCATTAAATAATGCTTAGATGCCATGCATGTCACTTTTAGGGTTTGCATGTCACTTTTAGGGTTTGCATGCATATCCCTTTTAGGGTTTGCATGCATGTCATTTTTAGAGTTTGCAAGCATGTCACTTTTGGGAACATTACAGTCCTCCCTCGCCAAAGATTGCTTGTCATCAAGCAATGCCAACGCAACTCCAAAATCAATCAAACTGAACCAACTGAATCCGAGGATGATCCCAGGGTCCCAAATTATCCTAGGAGATATGTAGCACCCTTTGTTCCTAGCACTGCACTGCACGTTACCATCACAAGATATCCCATAGAATCCTCCTATAAGTAGAGTAACTAACCACGGTATAAACAAGGTACCATCACAAGAGACCTCCTGAAAGCATCCTCTAGCAATCACTAAACTGTCAGTCACTGTAATCCTAGGGTCCCAAATCAATCTGAGAATTGCAAAGGTCAAAATGCATCCACCGCTACCCTGCGTAGTATCGACACAAAAAGCATCATGTAGACGCCCAAGTAACGCCATCAGTAAACACTGTATCCATCCCTCATAAGGTATTCCACCTGGATCCCAATGCAAAGTTGTGCATATTTCATCCCAAATATCTGAAGGCTCTTGTGGGACTATACCCTTGGCTAGGAATGTATTCCCAAAAATCGCCCACGCAATAGGACACCAACTCTTAACCTCTCTCCAATCCAACCCCCGAAAAGTACCTTGTCCATAAGCACCATCACAAGGAATAATCCTACCAAGCTAAAATTCTGCCCTTCTGATTTCAACTGGAATGCTCATATATTGTGGGTCAATTGCTCGATCCTGGCCAACCTGTAAAAACCATCCGCCATTATGCAAATGTGGACTCAAGCTACTGCAAGCCCTGTCTATGTACTCCTTAAGAGGACTGCTTTGAAATGCAATAGTATGTTTCTCATGCTGCCCCATCAAGGAATCTAACTATTGTTCAATACTAGAAATCCTGACCATTGACTCGGTACATACAACTCGAAGAACTGTAAGCTCAACATCTCGTTGTACTATGGTGTCTCAGAGTATCTTGGTCCTTTCTTTCATTGCTAGAATGCTTTCTTTAACACGTTCAATCTTCTTTCGGTGACTATCATCTGGAAGCTCTATCTCATGCATGTATAAACTCTCCCTAACCTCCATGTGTGATTGCTCATTGTCTCGACTGCTATGCTCATTGCCTTGCACCTCATGTATTTCGCCTGTCATAACTGTCTGGACTCCTGCTGTAGGTGATGAAGAGTGTACCAACTCCAACTCATCACACAGCTTGTCCACAATCTGACTAGCGAATGTGCTTGTGTCGCTAGACTCATAGGATGGCTCTAATGCGATCTCCTCATGCACATCCTCATCATGTACTGTTAACTCCAAATGAAGCTCACCAACAACCTGTACTTCATGCTCATCTTTCTTTCCTCCCCCAACTATGCCTCTAAGGAGATCCTCATCCAAATGCTTGGGCTGGCTCCCGAACTTGATGGTGTAATAATCTTGAAAGAACAATGCTGTACATACCTCATCACCCAAGGCTAGATACTCTTGATATCGAGGCAAGTGTTGAAGTACAACTAACCTCTGCCAATTTCCAGTCAAGATCCTTCTCATTGTCTTCATGTTCTCACAAGCTGGCAAAGAAAAACCTTTGTTCTAACATGCACTTCACCAACATCACTGACATGCATTTGCATGTACAAGCATGCATCAACATGCACTTTTATTCAATTGCTATGTTCCCACAGCTGGCAAGGACCATGCTCTGATACCACTGTAATATCCCAAATACTGATATTTTCTATTTCTATGCAAATTTACTGAAATAGTCGGGCATGCAAACTGCCATGCAAAATTTCCTTATTTTATAGCTGAAATTAGGGTTAGGGTTTGCAGGATCGAATGAACACTTATCACTGATAAGTCGGCTGAATATGCTCCAAAGAGAATACGCGTGCAAGATGAGCTGAGTCGAAGAAGAAATAACCTTGTTTTCTGTTGCAATACCCCGGTTGGCTGAATCAAACAAATGTGATGTTTTTGCTGAAGGGATGGTCAGTTTCAGCTGGAAATAAGTCGGAAGGAAGGTGTGCCCGTGCCGGAGAGGATGGCAAGAGCATGCAAGAGTTTTGACCCCTCCAGATGCCCTAGCGAATTGGTCTACCAATCTGTTGCTCACGCCCCCACAACCCTGTAAACTACTGCTAGCTGCCTCGGATGGACAATCTGATGGCTGATAATCACCCAATGCAGTAGAGTGATCCTATCAATGAGGATGCAGGCCGCATGCGGAAGAAATATGGTGATCCAGAGTCCTGGTGAATGACTAGGGTTTCCCAACTAAATGCCCCCAGCTGTACGGATGAATCTGCAATAACCTTCGGACTTATACTAGAATACTGAATAATGATGAATGCAATAGACACGGTGACAAACCTGGATGGTTTATCCTGAAGGAGACTAGGATAGATATCTCACTACCGAAATCCCGTTAGCTGAAGACGCCGTCTCCAACACCAACTGCTGTGGCTGCATGCTGTGCTGTTACTCAAGAGCTCCAAAATCAATAATCATCAAAAGTAAAGTCTCCATACACTTTATCTTTCTTTTATAACTTTCAATTGTGAAAACCCTAACTTTTGACCTAATTAGGCCACTTTAACTTCTAATTTACAGTTGACTTGCATGCATGCGCATGGAGACTTAATTGGGTGCATGCATCATTAAATAATGCTTAGATGTCATGCATGTCAATTTTAGGGTTTGCATGTCACTTTTAGGGTTTGCATGCATCTCATTTTTAGGGTTTGCATGCATGTCACTTTTGGGAACATTACAAAAAGATAGAAGAAACAATGGGATACAATGGACATACTTGTGAGAGGAAGATTCAGTTGGTTGGTTGGCAATTGATTTTATTCTTGAACCCTTGCTCCACAAAAATTCTTGATGGTGACAACAAATGGTGTTTGGATGCCTCCATAGTGGTTGGTGGTCTCCTTCTGCCCTTCTCCCTCCTTCTCCAACAATCAGTTCAAGCAAAAATGCAAAAAATCCCAACCTTTTTTCCCTCTAACCCGCGGATCCCGCCCCCTGGGCAATTAAATTTCTTTTGTGCTTATGTGGGCATTTAAATAAATTTTGTGGCCTATTAAATAGATGGGCCATTTCCCCATATGGTATTTTTTTTATAGGCTCATACCCACGGAGTTTCAAAATGGTGACTTACACAAGGAATGCCTTAACAATACACCCAATCATCGTCTGTTCTACACCTCATGGGCTTCGCCATATAGTAGTACTTGTATACAATTTTCTAAACAATTATATTCAATATTTGACAAAATTTCTTAAACAATTGCCAATTGTTTATTCAAAAATTACCTGACTTTATTTTATTTTCCATACTATGCAAGAATTAAGAGTATAATATCTTCTTTTCCTAGAACAGCTCGGTGGGTCATATTTATTTCTTATTTTATGTCAAATTTTCTACCTTTATTTTTTTATCTTTTCAACATAACAATACGCTGGGAAACCCAGGGACACTTCCCCACATTCATGAATGGTTTTCATAGTAAACCTGTTGGTGTAGATGTGTACACCTCACCCTTTGGAGCCCAGTCACAAACTTTCATGCCCCACTGCCACCAGCTGCTGAACCTGTTGATCCTTACCAGAGGAATTGAACTCAGGTTGTTGGTAGGAAAGTTTGGTACTAAAACCAGCTGGGCTAGCCCTTAGCGCTAGATTGTCCACCTTTATTATCCTTACCTTTATTTTTTCATTTAAAATTTTCCTTGCTTTCAGACTACACAAGTAACATCCATAGTTACATAAGGATGCTCCTGTTACTCCCCAAGCTCTTGGAACACGGGTACTCCATTGGAGATGTTTTCCCATGTACGCTTTTTTGGGGGGTTCCAGGAAATGCACAAGGGGATGTTCCCCCCAAAAATAGGGATGTCCCTTCTTAAATGGGCACTCCATGACTCCTCTACAAAAATAGGGATTTCTGGTCTCTCCTCTTGAAAAAACCTATGCCATATCATGAAGAAGGAAACCTTATTTGCAACTTACAAAATCAGATAAACACCAACCCACTTAAAAGTTTCATTTGCATTTTATGTTAGTGTTGGAGCTTGAACTGTGAAGGCTGAACCATGACAACTTGAGCCTTTTAACCGTACTGTGAATTCTGTGGACAGCAAGTGTAATATTATGCTATGTATCAGACTATCAATGATTATGTTATGTTACGTATCATTTTATGTATGTTCATTGTTATTTATCAGTGTATCATTATGTTCTGTATCAGATTTATGCATAATTTATGTTTCAGTTTTTCGTATATTTAACTTGTAAATTTTAGTATTGCAGGGGGGGGTTCCTTAATGTTTGGGCCCTTATGTCCTATGTGATGTTCCTAAAATTTGGGGGCTGTCTACGCATTTTTTCCAAGAAAAAAACTGGTATTTTCTATTCATTTGAAAAGAGAAATACATTCTTCAGGGGGGTCTCAAAAGAGATCATCATAGATCACCGCTCAAAAACAGAGAGGACTTCTGAGATCTACACATACCTCAATGCATTCCCACGTTCCTACATCTCCATTCCCAAAAACTTGGTGGAGCATTGGTAAGATCCATTTATCCAGTTTTGGTGGCCATGTACAAATATTTTTTAGATATTTATTAAATCCAGCTATGTCAATCCTAGATTAGAATGGTGCTTTCATCCAATAAATGCCACAGCCCATCTTGCTTCTTAAGCAAGTTTTCTCAAAGAATAGCTAGCAGATAGATACTCCATCATCTGCCTATAAATCTTTTGGAGATGTTTGTGAAGTCAAATTGCCTCCAATAACACTAGAATGGTGTTATGTTTGCGAAGTTCTATTGCTTCCAATAATAATAGAATGGTCTTTTGTGGCCATGTTTTCTGTTACCCTCCAGATACTTTGTAGTGTGCCATACCAGATTGCCACAGAGGAGGAGCCATCTTTTCTATGTATAAACCAGTGAAGCATGACTCGTGAGTCTGCGCGAGTGGAACCTGTTGACCACCAAAACCAACTAGGTGGACAACGATGTACCATGCACATGTTGGATGTGCCTTGAAGATAAGAATGAAGTACTTAATGATTATATCAAGCGAGGAAGCTCTTCTTCTCTCTATGAAATTTCCGCACCCTTGCGAGGGATTTTGTAGGGATATGTCAGCATGAAGGTCTAGTTTTTTGTAACTTAATCACCTAAGACTTAGTCATTAGGAAAGTCCTTTCATCGAGTGTTTTTTCACTTGGATAATTAAAATTTCTTTTTAGAGATTTTAATTATTTGCGTTTTTCACTCAGAATTACCTCCAAAGTGGTGAAAGGTGTTCTAGTGGTCAAGCCCATGGGGTGATTGGGGTCTATGAATGTTCTATATTACCATGCTAGACATTATCCAAAGTCTTGCGGAATTTCATTAAGTTTTGCATAGGTTTTTTAATTTTTGGTCATTAAAAATTGCCACTCAGAACAATTTGTTGTAATTTAAAAGAGGATTACTTGGTATTTTTTAATATTGTATAGGGGTATGGGTACTCAAGACAAATGGCATGAGACCCCCTACACTCTTCGGAAAAGTTTGAAGTTATTCGGACAAATCTTGCTAAGGTTTTGGTCACTTTTGCTTAGGTCAGTCATGGAAATCAGGAAATTGGGCATTTAATTAGAGAGACAAATTTTGGAAAAGTGACTATAATCACTTGGAAAAGGTTCTAATGTTTATATTAGGTTCCTAAGAGAAATTTAAGACCCAAAGCCCCCCTCCCCCCCAAGCAAGTATGTAACAAGTTTTGAGTTGTCGACTCTAGGGGGTGCCCCCTTCTCTCTTTAATTGGTTGGGTGAGCTAAAGTCAATGGGAAGGGCCCCACTATGGTGGTCTCCTCCCCATTTGACATACAAATAAGGTTAAAAGCATTAAAAGGGGGGTTTCTCTCCCCATATTTGAGATCTCAAACCATGGTTTTGCCCTCCTTGAGCAAATTCACCCCCCTCTCTCCCTTGTGACACTTGTCTAGCAAACAAAGAGCCTCTCTTTTTCATTTTTCCTATTTAAAGAGGCTTCCCCTCTTCATTTGGGGGTCTCTCATGCTCTCACTCTCTCGCTCTCTCTTGCTTGCATTTTGCTCTCATTCTTTGAGATTACTGTAATTTCCAGCCATTGGGCATTTTTAATAAAAAGCTTTGGATGAGATCTTGTGTTGTTGGGTGGTGACTTGCTCCCATTTTCTCAAGTTCTTTCAAGTACAAGTGAGGCCAAAGAGGCAAATTGTTTTGCCTTGGTAAAATATTCTTAGTTTATGTAGATCGTATGAGTTTCTCTCTCTTGCATTCAAGAACTTCAAGCATTTCTTAGTTGAATAGTTTGAGTTATTTAATCATTGTGAGAATCTCACCTCTCTTTGTGTTTGTTTAGCTTATCTTTCAAGTTGCAGGTTATCCGGATTGAAGAGTGAGATTCTTTGGTTAGATGCCTCACTTCTTCAACCATTTGAAGAGCAAAGAGCACACTAACTCCTTAAAAAAAATTCTGCATTTTTCTTTATCTTTATTTGCATCTTTAAGTCTAGTTTAAATCCTCATTTTACAAGTTATTTGAAGCCATTGATTCTATAATTTTTATTACATATCTTGAGCAAATTTTTACACTTGTATGCAAAGTGTCCCAAAGTGATTTTGGGCATCTTTTACCACATTTTACTTGCTGTTTTTTTTGCAGGTTTAGGGTTTTACAAGGGGGAACTCTGTCAAAATTTGGGCAGAAAATAGTGCAAATAACCCCCAAGGGTCACCACTTCAAAACCCATTGCCTCAAAGTGGTAAAATGCTCATTCTCTTTCTCATTTTTCCTTATCTAAAGGTGCTGAATTTTCTGTCATTGTAACAAGTCCAAGAGAGTCTCTTGGACTTGATTCTTTGTTTGATTTTCAAAGTTATATTTGAGGTATATATTTTTGCCATCCATTGCATGCAAAGGACGTTGGGATTTCCCACCCTTGCACAGCAATTGAAGAAGGGCTAGAGTAATTAGTTTTCAATCCGCAATTTTATTTTTGCCCCATTCTTTCCATTTGGAAAGTGGATTGAGTGGCTAGGATTAGTTTGTTTTTTGGCTTTATTTTTTTTTTCCCACACCTTGTAAGTGATTTGGCTTTGCCATCCTTGCAATATCGTGCTGGCTAGTGTAGTTAAATCTCTTTAAAGTTTTTATTCTTTTTTTTGGAAGTAAATAAACATTGCCCCAATTTTCGCCCCGTATTCACTCCCCTTGTCGGTTGGTCCGACCCTGGGTGATAAGAAAGGGAGAAGATTTGAGTTGGCTAGATTAATAGGCATCCAACTCTTATCTTGATAAGAAATTGAGAAAAGAAAGGTTGATCTGTGGAACTAGAGGGGTAGATGTTGTTGGGGGCCTCGTGGCACTTAGTGTCCTCCTGTTGATCGTCCAACAATCTTTGGGATTGACTTGTGGAGCTAGAAGGGAACCTTGTGTTCTCTTGTTGAGCACCCAACAATAAATCTCAAATCGTAAGAGATAAGTGTTAGGGGTAGACACATTAGATAGGTTGTACTTTATTGTTTCACACACTAATTCCCCTAAGTTCAATTGAGACCTAAAATGAACTAAAACTTATAGGACCACTTGCAACACTACAATCTCTTGTTTCATTCACATTTTTGCTTCCAAAGCATTTTCAGATCAAGTTACATTTCATTTAATGCAAGTTGAGTTATGTTAATGAGCAATTTATTGTATTCAATGATCTAAGGATTTGGGAAGCATTTCATTGCAAAGTCTTGTATATCTTGTATTTTTACATTATTGTGTATTGTATTTTCCAAAGCCTAATAGAATAGGCACTGGACTTGAATAGTTGTTTTTGTCTTTCTTGTAATTGCATTTTATTTAATTCAAATGCAAGGCGTGCCTGTCATTGAAAACTATTGCATCTTTGCATGGTTGCTTGTCATCAAATTTAATTTAAACCTTAATAAATTCTAACTCCCGATTAAAATCTTTAAGGAACTAAGTAAGTAGGGACTAGCCCCCTTAACCTTTAGGGAGTTGGGTCTAAATAGAGGAGTTAGGAATTGAGGTGACATTGGGTTCTAAACTCATAGTTGCCCTCAAGAACACACCTAGCGGTTGGGAGACTTTTCTGTGGTTAAGTGTGTTTTATGCGGCAACAGAACCCTACAGTGAGTAACCGGCAGTGACTCATCCAATACTCTGGAGAACCCGAAAACTCGACGAACTCGTGCTAACCGACTCGGATTGGCCAAACATGGCTCGGACTTGCTCAGAAATGGACCCCGCGGATGTGAAATGGACCCCATAGATGCGAAATGGAGGGAAAAGGGACGTCTCAAAGGTTATAAATCACTCCTATTTAGCCAATCAATCATTGACAAGAAGGTTTCATCAGACTTTCAGTCTATGGGAAGAAACTTCGATCAGACTTTCAGTCATTGTGGAGGTCGCTGTTGGTCGTGGACAAGGTCGTCGTTGGTCATGGACAAGGTTTTGCACTATGCTCGCGAGTGGCTGGTGCTTCGTTGGTGGTCTTCATCTTTCTCACTGCATTCTTTGGTCGACTCAGTCTCATTGCGTTCGTTGGTTGGCTTAGTCTTTCCAGGTTAGTAACATTGTTTTTTTTAATTTTATTTTTGTTATAGTTTAAGAAATATAATTTTTTTTTTAAATTTCATTTGATTTTGTATTTTAATTTAAAATATTTTATAAGTTCGAACTTTTAAGTTTGGAAGGGAAAATGCACCGTGGGCTGCGATACTCAGCCACAGGACTTGTGGGTTGAGTAGTGGCTGAGCGTCTGAGACTACTCAATCCACAGGCCCTGTGGCTGAGTATCTCAGCCCACAATTTCCTGTGTAGCTGAGATACTCAACCACAGGGCATTTTCCCTTCGAAACTTATAACTTATAAGATATATAAATTTTAAAATTTAATATCAATGGAAATTTTTTAAAAATTACTAAATTTAACATAGTATGACCTTGCTTTTTATTTAATTTATGTTATAAAGTAACAAATTGTAATATCATTTCATTTTGTTTTAAATTTTTAATTGTAATTGATTTTAAAATTAACTTTAAAATTATAATTATTTAATTTTTAATGGGCATAACTTTTAAAAGCCTTGTGGCTGAGTATCTCAACCACACAGGGGTGTGGCACCTGTGTAGCTGAGATACTCAACCCACAGGGCCACAATTTTTTTTTAATTCTTTAAAGTTTAAGCAATTAAAAAAAATAAAATTTGAATTTAGAATATTAAAGTTTATTAGACCATTTTTTTTGCAATCCAAAATCCAGATTCCATGGCACCTAAGGCTAGAAGGCCTCTTGATCCAGCATGGAAGTATTGTGTCCGAGTGAATCCCAATGATGACCACATGGTCATTTGCAATTTCTGCTCTGCCCAAATGTTTGGGGGCATAAACAGGTTGAAGTACCACCTAGCAAGAAATGTTTGCAAAGATGTGGTGGTTTGCGACAAATGCTCCGATGAATTGTAGCCGAAATGGTAGCTTCTTTGGATGCCATTAGAGAACAGACTGAAAAGAGGGCAAGATACAATTTTGAAACTTCTATGATAGGAAGATCTTTAATGGGACCACCGGATGCAACTCCAAGTACAGGGGGGTCCACATCTGCTATTGCAGCAAAAAGAAGTGTAACTTCTTCTTTCTTCCTTCCTCATACAACTCCGGGATCTCAACCATCCTTGGAGAGCTTCAATGAAAAGAAGAAGAAAGAGGTAGATATGGCAGTGAGGAGGTTTTGATACCATAAGAGCCTTTCATTTAACTATGCAAACTCTTGTTTTTATCAGCCCATGGTAGATGCCATTGCAAGTGTTGGCCCTAGATACAAAGCCCCCTCCTATAATGCACTTAGGGAGAAAGAGTTAGATGAGGAGCTCGAGTGTGTTAAGGAACAATTGGAGACCATTAAAAAGTCATGGAAGTTTACAGGTCACATAGTTTTGTCTGATGGGTGGACAAATCAAAGGGGCAGAACACTCATTAATTTTGTTATAGCTTACCCTAAAGGAACCATGTTCATAAAATCTATTGATGGATCCCTGTTGATGTTTTCATTGTTGGTTGATGTTGTGGAGGAAGTTGGGGTGGCAAATGTTGTCTAGGTAGTCACGAACAATGCTGCAAATTATGTGGCAGCCGGAAGTTTGCTTTCTGCAAAATATCGCACCATCTTTTGTACTCCATGTGCTACTCATTGCATAGACTTGATGTTGGAGGACATTGGGAAGATGGAATGGGTGCAAGTTGTGCAAGAGTGCAATCAAATAACCAAGTATATGTATAACCATGCTTGGGTCTTGAACTTTATGAGGGAATACACATAAGGTGAACTCAGTCGCCTTGCTATCACACGGTTTGCCACAACCGTTCTTTCCCTCCAAATCCTTTTGAATGAGTACCAAGCTTTGAGACAGACGTTTTGTAGCAAAGAATGGATATATTGGAAAGATAGCACAAAGCCAGAAGCAATTGCCATGAAGCTGTCTCTCTTAGGAGATGGCTTGTGGGAGAAAGTCACTGAAATCGTCAGCTTCACTGAGCCACATGTAAAAGTCTTGAGGATCATGGATGGAGAGAAACCTGTAATGGGATACATCTATGAGGGCATGGATAGGGCCAAAGAAGCCATCAAGACTTTCTACAAGGGGGATTCATCAAAATATCTCCCTATATGGCAGATTATTGATTCCAGGTGGGACATGAAGCTACATTCAACATTGCAGGCAGCGGGAGCATATCTCAATCCGAGCTTATCCTATAATCCAGACTCTAGCAGTCAAAGAGATCATGAGGTGATGAGAGGTGTCATGATATGCATTGAGAAGATGTTCCCAGATCCAGAAATTCAGGACAAAATCAACTTGCAACGTGATATGTACAAAGAAGCATTTGGCATGTTTGGATTTAGCTCAACCCAGCGTCTCAAAGACAAGAAAATGCCATGTAAGATTCAATTTGTAAAAACTAGATTGTTAGAACTTAGAACTTAGCTTGTAAATTTGCTAGTTATCTTGTTCAATTTTGGCATTGCAAAACTTGTAACTTTTTATGTTTTTATTCTTTTCAGCCCATTGGTTGATAGCTTGTGGCTTTGCGGCACCACTATTACAAGAATTTTCCATCAAAGTTCTAAGTCAACCTTGCAACACTTCAGGTTATGAGTGCAATTGGTCGGTATTTGAGCACATCCACAACAAAAAGCAAAACAGGTTGGAGCATGAGAGGTTGGAGAAGTTGGTTTTCATCTACTACAACCTTCGAGTGATCACAAAACAAATGCAGCCGAAGGACCTAGATCCAATTTTATTGGATGATATTGATTTAGAGTCTGAGTGGGTTGTGCAGGAGCTCCCTTATGATTTAAGTTGGCTTGATGAAGAGACTCAGGATCTCTCTAGTCTGCCATATTCTCAAATGGAAACTCCAAATACACCTGCTTCATAGTTGCTTCAGTCTGCCGATGTTGGCACTATCTCCTTGAGGGCTTATTGTAAGCGTACTCGTGGTTAGGCATGAGACTTGAGTACACGGAGACATTGTCTATTTTGGTTTTCTATTTCTGTTATGAGACTGAATTTTGAACTTGCTGCCATTTCTGATTTTTAAATCACTATGGTATATCTTTTATGGTATATGGTTTATGGTTATGGTTTATGGTTTATGACCACTATGGCTTATGATTCATGAATCTATGATCACTATTTAAATTTTTGCATACAAAAATTGATTGTGTTTATGAGATTATGTAATGGATTATTGCATAAATTGTAGTTTATAACTTGTATGGATTGGAAATGCCTTTAACCTCGATTTTGTGCCCAAATTGTACCATATTTTATTTTTTTCCTATTTGTCGAGTCTTTCTGAGTTTGCCTCGAGTTTTTCCTAAGTCAGAGAGTCCTATGCCAACCGAGTCTTTGCCAAGTCTGAGTCGTGCAACATTGGTAAAAACTAAGTTTGGGCTTGATCTATGTAGAGTGTTGGTCTAGTGGGGCCCAAGACCCGTGGTCTAGTCATGACAAGTCCTCTTGGTTTTCATTCCAGGAAGTGTTGGCTCAATGGCATTGCTAACTAGCCCTTGATGGGTGGAGATACCCCATCATGTAGGGCATTTATGCCTAGGGTTGGCGTTTGGTGTTTCTTGGGATGATGCCATTAGGACACATGGCTTAGGGGCTCCAAGCCACACTTGTTTTTAATACTTTATAGAGGTGGTTGTGTGTGTAAGGGTTGTTATACCTGTCTTAGCACACCGCATTGTGCCCACTTGGACATATTTTTATTGTATATTGACCCCCCTCTTGGCTCAAGTAAGTCAAATGAAAAGGTCGTACCAACTAAAGGAAGGGGATGTTGAGGGCAAAAACACAATGTTGGGGTAGATGGGGCATGAGTCATGACACCCTCCAATGCTCAACATTTCGTCCAAGTTCCAACAATTCATCATATTTATGTTGTATGAGGTTTAGTCCTTGGCTTGTGGGTTACAAGCCATAAAAGATTCATTAAAAAATCATTTTTAAGTTATTTTAGACATTTTAGGTTGGTCAGCTTGTAAAGGAGGTTAAGTAGACCTAAGTCACATATAAATAAGGAAAATCCTCCCCATTTTAACTCAAGATCATGGGATCAAATAATGCCATTTCACTTTTTCTTCTTGTCTACTTGGGATAGTCGTGCACACTCTCTTCTTGGCAATCTTGAAGCTTTAATGTGGCATTTTCTTGGTGTTTGAGGTTGATATTTAATCTTGCAAGGCTTGTTCAAGGAAAGGGATTCTTAGGAGGTTACTCTTTTCTCCCTTTTTCTTCATTTGTAGTAAGATCCCTGGTTCCCTTTCTCTTGCACTATCAGAGACATCTAAGGTAAGAGTAAATTAGGTTTTTTATGCATGAAAGCTTTGTCTTGTGAGTGAAACATCCCTCCTTGGATGGTCTCTCTTGTTAGGCCTTTGGCACCTCTTTTTCCCTAATTAAGTCAAGACAACCTAGGGTTTCTTGGTCTTTCCCTAGTTCATCAAAATAGGATTGTTAATTTTTGAGAGGAATGCTAACCACAATTCCTCAGTGGCCTTGAAGGGAGGAGATTTAGGTCTTTATTTCCCCCATCTTCACTTGGAAAGTTGGAATCTCTTTTATCAATTTTTTGTATTTTATTATCCAAAAAATACAAAAACAAACATATATTGTATCAAATTTTTGTATTTTACTATCCAAAAACTACAAAAACAAACATATATTGTGACAAACCCTAAAAATTTCATATTTTCAAAAATTCAAAAATATTTATCTTTTGTGCCATAGATTATCTTAATTGTATTTTTCTGAAATTGTTAATTGCAGTAGTATAATTCAAATCTAGACAATCTATCATAAATAAATAAAAAATAAGAATTTTGGATCAAATCCAAGGTCACTTAGGAGGACCCTGGGGGGATTTGAGGCCAATGAGTTTTTTTATTTGCTTTGACTACGGTAAGTTGCAAACCTATAGGGTAAATCTGTGCTAAATTAAATATTTCATGATTCATTCACGAAAACAAGTGTGCCCTAGGGGGAACAGGTGCGTCCCTCATTGTTGGTCACCGTGAAGTAAAATTTGTGCATTTTCGACATTTGGTTTGAGAGATATCTCCAATTTTCGATTTCTAGTTTTTACTGCAGAAAATTGTAGCAGTGAGTTACATATTTGTAAGTGCTCCTAGCCTTCCAAACTTCAAGGTTTATTGTAAACTTATTTCATTAACTCCATTAGGCACCGGTCTACTAACAATCGGAAGGTGTTGTAGGGATAGAAGTGGTTTCTATTGCCTATTACAAGTCTATCCTTACCATGTTTCGGGGAGCCTCCCGTGGCCCAAGGAGCAAGGCCTAAAGAGGAAGGGGGAGGGGGTAAATCAAGGTAACAATGGGTGTATTTTCTTGAAGAGTTGTTGATCATAGCACTGGGTCCACATATTTCAACCGAGTTCACATACCCTACTTGGGTCCACATACTTGAAGTGGAAGAGTGTTAGTTTTTGAGGTAACATTTTCCATGGACCTTTTTGCTGCTTTAGGCAATATTCCTGAATAGAATTGAACTTTTAGCAAACAAATGGACATCTACCTAGGAAAGTGACGTATCATATTGATATGATTTGATTGTATGATATTTTCAAAATGCAATCTAAAGCTCTAATTTGTAAAGTTCAACTAGCTACTCGCTATGTAGTGTTTCTAAAAGATATGCTAGAAAATGTCTTCTTACTTCTAGTAGTTTTGAGTAGGAGGGTGGTATATTCATCAAGGATTTGTTAAATTACATTTCTTAGAAGGTTTGAGTATTGAAACTTGTATTTGCCACCTGTTAAATTTTAATATGAATCAATCAATGTCCCTAAGTATTGTGTTGAGAATATACTACTACCAATAAAGTACAATTGATTATGCAATGCCATTCTTATGGTACATGGGATGTTAGGATTGTTACAAGCATTTGCATGACTTTGTTAGGTGCAGTGGTCTATGGCACATGGGATGTTGTGTCACAGGATGGTAGAATCGTTAAAAGGATTTAAATGACTTTGTTAGTTGTAGTGGTCTTTGGCACATGGGATGTTAGGATTGTTTAAACAAAAATAAGGATTGTTTAAACAAAAAATAAGAGTTATTTCTATGATACAAGGAAAAACATAGTAAATTATTAAAAAAATATATATATAAGCATTAATGAAGGCCAAACTATCCTAAAATTGGCTGCCATTGTACAACATAAACAAGATTAGCATACATACATGTACACAAGTCTCAATGAGTATTTTCTTGACCTTTGCTGTGACAGTAATCGACTAGTATTTATACCCTAGGAGATTGCTTTTTTTCCCTATTTCTTCTCATATTCTCTCAAAATTGTGCACTTCATCTTCAGAAAGCGTGAAAACTTATAGGACTTTTAACTGGTGGGTTGAACAACCACAACTTTTGCATGTGACAGAAGAAGTGTGTCATACGGCTACGAGTTGGAGTTTATTAAAGAAGATATATAAGCATTAATGAAGGTCAAACTATCCTAAAATTTGATGCCATTGTACAGCATATACAAGATTAGCATACATACATGGACACAAGTCTCAATGAGTATTTTCTTGAACTTTGCTGTGACAGTAATCGACTAGTATTTATACCCTAGGAGATTGCTTTTTTTCCCTATTTCTTCTCATATTCTCTCAAAATTGTGCGCTTCATCTTCAGAAAGCATGAAAACTTATAGGACTTTTAACTGGTGAGTTGAACAACCACAACTTCAGCATGTGACATAAGAAGTATGTCATATGGCTATGAGTTGGAGGTCTCTTAAAAAGATCAAAGCACGGGCACAGATAAAATTTGATTCTGGTTCCTGTATTATAAGATACCACCGTCTACATCTTACTGAGGTACTTAATCTCTATATTTTAAGAAGAATATAATTCTAATGATTGCATTATTATTCACCTCTATTAGAGGAAATAATGGTTTCTATAAACACATTATCACGATCCTTCGTTTATTCCTCAGAGTCGCTGATTATAAAGTAATATTGGTTCTATCTCCATAATATAGTGTTCTTTGGGATTTTCTTGATGGTGTCAATTCTTGAAATATATTCTTATACTTTAATAAGATGCCATTTAGGATTTTCTCGATGGGATAGACGCCATGGATGTATGATGTATCTATAACGGAACATTGTGTCGAGACAATTTTGAGGGTTAAAATCTGCACAAAATGTTTTGTACAGTGTCAAACCGAGAATGTATACTTATGACATGCTTTCAACTCATTATCCATATCTGGAAATTACAGTTTTGATGTAATTTTTCTGATTTTTATATTATAGATTGCAAATAACTTCACAATTTCAAGGAAACAACTGTTGGGAAAGAAATGCAAACTCTTCTATCATTCAAACACCACTGTAAAGGTAATACCACATCTGCACTATGTCGGAAAACAGAGGGAAAACAAAATACAGCACGTGAGAGAGAGGAGGTGGTCGTATTTTGCGATGGAGCTTTACCAATGAACAATACTTTGCATGCACTTACAGTCGTGACTCGTCAAGACAACAAACATATGAAGAATGAGACCATAAATGTTGTAACTTCGGTTTAATTCCTGTCTTCCTTTTTCTTCCAGATTCGAGGGGAAAGGATAATAAAGGAAACTGTTCAATAGGTACATTGTTTCGTTATGTCTTGTGGCTAAGTGAATTTTTGTTACAACATATTTAATGGTAAGTCACCTTTCACAACAAAAGGAACATTAAAATAACATAAATTAAACATTTAATTTATACAAATTGATTGGATATCATTTTCAGCCTACCTTCTGCAGGTTGTTGGTGATTGGATATTCCATTTCACACCAAAATTGGAGGGAGTATTCTTCCCAAGTGTGCTGAGGCTGCCACTACATGTTTTAGGTCCAAAATCTTAAAAATACCCTTCATGTCTTCATTATGGACCAAAAGGATGTCGCGTCTCTTTTGTTGGGAGTATGCATCCAGTAGATGAGTTGATTGTTGCGACAGGGTTAGACCATCTGCCCATTTCGACCTCCATTTTAGTAGGGCACATGGTGGATTCCAAGCCTTATTCCTTGTTCAAATGAATGTTTCTCATTTGGACTCTGCAGATTTTTATGCTCTTGTGCATAGTGTTTGGAACCTTGTACCCTACCCTGTCTTGGGGGGAAGAGGTTGGTCACTGTGGTGGTAAGTGGCCATTTGTTGTATTGTGAAGTCCATGCAGGGGTGGGTTTACATGGTTGCTAGTATGTGTAGAAGAGAGCTTCTGGAGACCAGATGGAAGATGGAGGAGGTTTGTGCCCTTGTAGAAGAGAATTTGATAACATCACTCTCTAGGAGGATGCAGCCAACCTTGAGTTGGTGTTGTGAAAGGAGTACATTGCCAAAGGGGCCCAAGTACATGCCCAATCGCAATGGATTTAGGAGGCGCTGAAGGCTCTAAGTTCTTCTTTTGATTTTCTAAAGAAAATGGTGGTAGTTGATAGAGTTCTTGGTCTATGTTGAGCTAATAGATATTTTTAGGCGAACCAACTTGGGATCCAAGGTATGTTTAATAAGCATTTTTAGAATATATTTTTTTCTTACCCTTTGTCGGATTCGATTGTAGTTTCCATGGATGTTTGTTATAGGGTGGTCCCTCATAAGGTCTCAACTGGTGATTGGGATAGATTGGATAGGGATTTCACAAAGGAAGAATTCTTTTGTGACCTTTCTTTAATGCAAAATGGGAAATTGCCTAGAATTGATGGATTGCCTGTGAGTTTTACAAGGCAATGTGGGATACAGAGGGGGATGGTTTTTGTAACCTTGCATATGAAGTTTTATTCTCCGATAGCCTTTCAAAGTCACTTAATCAAGGTCTGATCAAGCTTATTCCAAAGAATGATGTTGGAGATCCCATTGGTGGGTGGCATTCGATAACTTTGTTGAGTGTCACCTATAAGATCATGGCTAAGGCATTAGCTATCAGAGTGGGGAATGTGGCCAAGAAACTTGTTTCAAGGGAACACACATGGTTTGTCCAAGGAGTGTTTATTTTGGACATAGGGCTATCAACTTTAGAGGCCATGGAATGTAGTCAGCAGGCCCTCAACTTGAAAATTGACTTTGACAAAGCTTATGATTGGATTGATTAGAGATTCGTCACAAACATGTTGAATTGTCTTGGCTTTGGTGAACGATGTGTTGTATGATTAATACCCTAATTTCATGTGCACCGACCTTTGTCGCTATGAATAATTATTTGTCTTGTTGCATCCACCTTCACAGGGCTATCAGGCAAGGGTGTCCATTGGCTCCCTATCTGTATGAGTTGATTTTTTATGCCTTGGGGTATCTTTTGGAGTCAACTTGTCTATAGGGTTGTTTTAGAGGTATTTCTTTGCCAAGGGGTGAGGAAATGGTTAATAACCATTTTGGGAATGACTCCCTTTTGTTTTTGATTGTTGGGCAATATTATGTTTTGACTGTTAGAGATTGTTTGATAGTTTTTTGTAAGGCATTAGGGACAATTGTTGACGACCACAAGACTCGTTTTTGGTTGGTTGGTCTTGATGAGCCGCTTGGCTGGATTCCAACCACTTGGAAGTTTATTTGTCTTAGGTTATTGTGAGATATCTTGGTATTCTTTTGGTGTTGGACTCTTTCTAGTTTTCATGTGGGATTGATGCCTCGAGCAGTTGTAGCATAAACTACTTTTTTGGTGTACAAATCTCCCCTTTGCAAGTAAGTTAATTGTGGTGAAAAAAATCCTCAAGGCTTCACACATTTGCTATGTAGAAGGCATCTTTTAAGGGGATGGTTACTCTACAAACTTTTGTCATTTATTAAGGGCCTATACAGATCCATCACCTATTTGCCATATGTCGAGTTGCCATGTGTCCACAACCACCTTGGATTCCTATATGTTATATTTTTCTATGATTAGATGTCGATACTAGAGCTTTAGAGGTTTCATGGCTTACCTTGTTTTTGGATTAGTTCAAACATGGGGATGAACAACTTTCTTTTTTACTTGATCTCCTTCATTGTCGATCCCACACTTGCTCTAGCAATTGTTTTTTCCTTTCAAGCTAACCATTTAGGGTTTTGTAATTCGTACCAATGGTTCAATTCTAGCATGCTTATTCATGCAATAGTTGTGGGTTATCATATATTTCTTGTGCACGTTACTCTATATGGTTCATCATGTATTATCTTATCCCTCTTTCATCTTTACAATGATATTTTAGCGTTTTGTATGTCGACGTAGAGTATTTATTGGTATTGACATCACTCAGGAAGCCATTAAAGGTTCAACTCCACATATTCATGTTCGATTGAAATAAGTTGAAGATTTTCCCTCTACAAATGGGGGTTTTTCCATCCTGCCTCCATCTCCAATATTGAGTATTCACTTTTACTTCTTTATTTCCCATTTTGCATTTGTTATTGCAATCGTTTTTTAATATCATTATGCATCAAAATAGTGGATATGTGCTTATAAATTCACATTTTGTTTGGAAAACAATGCATTTGTAGGGTTGATTGGAAAACAATGGAGATTTGTTGGGCCACAATATTTTTTAGGGTTATATTGGCAGTGTTTGGCATTTTTTGTATTTGTATGCTATGTATTAGATGGACCAAATAAATTTCAACCATTTGAAGTGTGATAACAATTGGGAAGGGTCATATTTTAGGTGACGTGTGAGGAAGTCAATCAAGTTGCAAATGATGTCATTGGAGGCATTCTAATTGTTGCATCCTTTTGTGCAGAGAAGAGAATGGTAAGCATTTGTGACAAAAAATGTGTTGGTCCTTTGAAAAGTGGAATTCAACAAGGAATTTTAAGTGGTATCAGTGTTGGCTTCTCAGTTTTTCTTTTGTTTTCAGCATATGCAATCAACTTTTTGGTAAGGGCTCAGTTGGATGAACAAGGAAAAATGGACACCATGCAAATGGAAAGAGTTGCTCTGGATATTTTGCAACAAATCAGCTCGCTTATAATGTAGGATCTACACTATTAAGGTTATTCTATTTAATCCCAAAGTTCAAGTTTGTGCCTTGATTCTATTAAGATAGAGCACGTTTTATTAAATTGAATCTAGTCAAATTGTAAATTACCTTGTAACCTACAAAAATGATAAAAAAATCTTTTAGGTTTATGACAACCTCTTGGAAACACATTTCTAAAAATAAATTGCATGTGCTATTTTTATATAGATTAATTATGTTATCTGGTTGTCTAGTAGATTAGGAATTACTTTAGAAAAAGACAGCATAAAGTTATGTCAATTTGGGGACCTTTTCCACCTACTTGCTATTTTTGGATAATTTTAATAAGGTATTCCTATCAAGATAAATTAAAATCAAGAAACTTATCTAAAGGAGGGCATGCCTTGCTTTATAATCTTGCAAATTTAGTTCAAGTTAGTCAAATTTGTTATGGCCTAACATAATTTCTCAATACATTGTAGTGAGAAAATAGATATTTGTGGATGGGTTTCTCTTTTCATTGAGCATGATTAATCTACTTGTGCAACTTGGACTTATTTGAATGTATTTTAACAAAATTGCTTAACATAATCCTATATGAAAATAGTTGACATAACTTAAAATCCAAGTTCAAGTTCAATGGTTATGTATTAGAATGGTAATGAGCAAAATGCACCAATACCCCAACTAAATCATCTTGATCTTGTGTGATGGAGCAACTAAATTAAACAATGGCAATGCATAATGCAAAGAATGATTCAAAGATGGCACAAGACAATCCTTAAATGGAGGTGGAAAAAAATAAACATACATAAAAGTCCAAACAAATAAAATTATGCCTCAATTAAATTATATGTAACTCATAATATTAACATAAAGATGGATGCAACCAAGTCAAAATAAACAATGGAGTATGCTTAAGATAGGTATCACTCTAATATAACGGTGCTTCCAATACAAGCTCATGAGAGGCTTAATTTAAAAGGAAACAAAGATTTTAAGCAATGATTGTGTTAGACTTTCCCATGTAACTCACATAGTGTTGGACACACCAAGCACACTGAGAGGGGAGGGCGGGGCGAGGGGGCTTAATAGCGTGTTACCTTTTCAGTGTTAACAATCATCACCAGTTTATTCAATATTTTGCAGAGTACGCTATTATTATTATATAACAATTATAGCTCATCATCACATAGGAAGCATAACAAAACACAGTACACAAGATTTTTATGTGGAAACCTAAGTATAGGGAGAAAAACCACGAAAGCCTTTATAATAATAGTTTTCTAGCAACATCTGGAAGGAGACAACAACCCTCTTGTTACAATGACTTCATTTCTCCGACTTCAACTGGAGGCAGGCTACAACCCCTTGATTTACAGGATACAACTTGAAGGAAGCCTTAGCTCCCTAGATTTCTTTGCCTCATCCTGCCACCTTGATATGAAGATAGAAACTGTTGAATCGCAACAGCAATGATTATGCAGACCTGTTGACCAACACCTGTACAACCATTGTCACTACTAACCACTACTCCCTAGATTTCCTTGCCTCGTCCTGCCACCTTGATACGAAGATAGAAACTGTTGAATCACAACAGCAATGATCCTATGGACTTGCTAACCAACACCTATACCACACTGCATAACCATTGTCGCTACTGACCACTACTCATCATCTGATCATTGCTCATTAACTAACCACTGTACCATACATGTACCAACAACATGTGCAAAACAATCTGTGAAAAACAATCAAGTTGCACACATCATCCGACTCGGTCAATTTGAGTATAACCAATTGCACACCAAACTTAGTCCACTTGAATCAAACCAACTGCTCATACAACTCGGCCAGTGTGAGTCAGACCAACTGTACATAAGGAAACCTGTGTCAATCCTGCTCAAGTGAACCAACATGTACCAAGTTGATTGTGTACCTTTTTGAAGATCACAAGATGAAGAAATAATAGACAAACCAAAATAAACTCTGATCATGTCATCACATATCCATTGCAACAAACTTTCCAACGAGCCAAGAATTTTGTAATTTTGATTATGTATGAGAAAGTTGTGTCAATTTTAGTGGATCTCTTCAATCCTCAAAGATGTCCAGAAATTTCCCCTCCACAACGTTTCACACTTTTCTCCAAGAGTTGCGAAACATCAAAGAGAGACTTGATTGATGAACAAATGAAATGTTTGATCTTCAATTTATATAGGTCATGGATGATTTATTCACATGTCTGGCGGACTTGTAGTAGTTTTAATTAAAAATAATGAATTATTTTAGCAGGTTGACTTGTAAAGGGGCAAATAAATACATTAACATTAAAAAAATCAAAACTCATCAATCGTAAGGAGTTAGGAGACACTCAACATATCAATGGAAATAGATTGACGAGGACTATCTTCCTATGATGAACTTAATTTCAATTACTTGGTCTTTTACCCTTCTTTTCTTCAATTTGTGCAGGACATAAAAAAATTGACTTGATAAGTTTTTGAATGTTTCTTCAAGCATTTATGAGGGTTTTAAGGCCATGCACAAGGGTTTCATTATCATATGACTTCATCATCATCAAGCAAGATGGATTATTTGAGGGCTATGTGGATTTTATCATCATAAGTGGCACCATCAAGGATATCAAAGAGATACTACCATGTCCAAGGGCTTCATGACCACATCATGACCATTATTCTCAATGATACAAGGACATCATCATTATAATGAATCAATACCATGTACATCAAGTGGTCCACATGCCATGTGTCTGGGTTCAATAACTTTTGCAACTATGTGCAATGGGCTTCAAGCTCCACAAAGGGCATCATCAATCATGTAGTCATCATCAAGTATGTAGTGGCTCCAAGGGCTATGAAACCACATATTTTGTGGGTTCCAAGAACTTCTTCAAAGGTAAGGTTACCATATATCATCATGGCATCAACAACAAGCAATTATGTATGCAAATTGTTCAAGCTTTGGCTTGGACAACCACAAAAGGACTCCTTTGACTTTGACAACTATACAAACAACACAAACAAACCCTTGACTCTCAGGGGCTCCATAGGGGGCACCAAGATCAATACAACCACAGACTCCACCATATATTGTTGGTGTCAATGACCAGGCACTGTTGACATCAATGACAACTTAATCAACACATAACAAGTTCAAATTTTTTAGTCGTGGCTCATGTGCACAATAGAGAAGGCATTGGGTGTTATATTTTCTTAAGATGTGATTAGATTATCTAGGATCTTTATCTGAAAGAATAACAAGTACAACAAAATGCATAAGATATAAAAGATACATACGACACAAAGATTTCAATCGAGGAAACCATAAAGAATAAAACCCCGCAAACTTCTTCAGAATAGTAAGATGATCAAAAGCAGTAATAAGAAATGTTCAACAACTATCTTTCTCTCCTCCTGACTCTCTCTCTCTCTCATGCGCCTTAGAAAGTGTGTGTGGTGTGTATAAATGAGGGAGAGTGCCTCCCTATTTATACCCTTTCAAGTCACTGACCAAATATAAGACTTGAGCCTACATGTTATCTCACATGGGGCCCACTTCTCATAGAGAGACCACAATTACATATTACATGATGTTACAGTAGGGACTATTGCCCCGACTTGCAACGGAGATTGTACCTCAAGGTCTAGACACAATTTAGACATCCCGTAAAGGGCTAACACACATCCCCAATGGGGGTACAACAACATACGATGATAATATACATCAAAATATCTTTCGAAGTTACAAATACATCAACGATTCCTCTTAATAAGAAAGGTATTCTCTCTCTACACAGTCATCAACACATCTGGTCAGGTCTTCAATGCATCATCATCATCAAGGAGTCGTAGAGTCTTCATCATCACTGCTTCCATCATCTTCTTATAATTTGATCATCATCCCATACTATCTGTCATCAGAAGTTTCTACAGTGCCATCCCCTTTTCATGTTGGATGTAGGCCTAGCCTCCATGTAGGTCTTCATCATCTCTGCGAGCAAGCCACCAAGCAGGTACATCCCAGGACTTATTATATGCTTCTTGCAAAACCTGCAGGATCTCCCAGGACTGATTATATTCCACTACAAAACCTGAAGGAGCATCCCAGGACTGATTACATGCCTTGCAACACTTGTGTACCCTACTATTACCTCATCATCTCATCGTCACACGGAGCACAACCCAGATACACATAACACAACACTTACATCAACAACCATGGGAAGCCCAGCCTGCCACCATGTCAAAAAGGCTCCAGCACTTGCATCAACGACCATGGGAGGTACAACTTGCCACCATGTCGGAAAGGCTCTCAACACTTACATTAACGACCATGGGAGGCCTAGCCTGCCACCATGTCGAAAAGGTTCTCAACACTTCCATCAACGACGATGGGAGGCCCAGCCTGCCACCATGTCGGAAAGGCTCTCGGTACTTACATCAACGACCATGGGAGGCTCTGCCTGCCACCATGTCAGAAATGCTTGTTACTTACATCAACGACCGTGGGAGGCCCAACCTGCCACCATGTCGGAAAGGCTCTCATGTGTATCTGCGTCTTTCGGACTCATCACTTCCCCTTGGAAGGAACCTCGATCTGAAGAACACCAAGCTTCTCTATGGAGTATTCAAACTTCACTCTGGCCATTTCTAGCATAGAATCACATCAGGACTGATTACGTCCAAGGATAACCTACGAGCTTCTCCAGGACTGATTACATACGAGGACAACCTACAAGACTGATTACGTCTGAGCAACCTACGAGCTTCACCAGGATTTTATGCTCAGACAACTTGTCTCACCAACTATGTTAGAACTCATCACTCCCTCTTTCGAGATATCTTGATCTGGACCATATACTGGAGATTCACTGCTCTCTGCATCATACAAAAATGGAAGTCAGATCAATCAAACCAAATAGTAGCTTTCAAAAGAAACATACTACCTCACAAATAGCCGAGCAAGTGGGAACATATTTTGCCTCAGTTGTACTCAGTGCCACGTAGGACTGCTTCCTGCTAAACCAAGAGATCAATCCTAATCCCATACTGAAGCAGCACCTCGAAGTGCTCTTTCTATCAATGGCACTGCCTGCCCAATTCAAATCCACATAACCTTTTGGGTTAATCTTTTAGTTCACATCATACTTGAGCCCATAATCAACTGTACCCTTCAGGTACCTCAGAATATGCTTTGTAGCAATCAGGTGAACATATCTCAGATTCGTCAGGAACTGGCTCAATGTGTTCACATCAAAGCAAATATCTGGTCTCATATTCGTCAAGTACATCAAGGATCCAATCATCTGACGATATATCGTGGCATCAACCGACTCTGATGAAGCATCACTCAATAGCTTCAGGTTTGATGCCATAGGTGTGGCCATGGTCTTGCAGTCCATCATCTCGAACCTCTTCAGGATCTCCGATTCATACTTCCCTTGTCCAAGGGAGATTCCATCTGCACTCTACCACACCTCCATGCCTAGAAAGTAGTGCATCATACCCAAGTCCTTCATCTCAAAATCGGCAGCAAGCTTTCTCTCCGTGTCAGTAATCAACCCATCCTCACTTGTCACAAATAGGTCATCTACATACAGTAGAAGTATCATTGGGTTCCCTTCCTCAACCTTGTAGTAAAGGTTGGAATCCGCTTTACTCTTGATAAGGCCCAAACTAGTCAGGAAGCTGCCAATCTTGTCGTACCACGTCGAACTTGAGGATCTCCTGCAATCCATTAGAGGAAATTTCTACTCAAAATGGGCCTTTCAACCCTAATTCAAATTCCATGTCATCATGTGTTAGCATTTGAAATTGCTTCAAATTTGAAATACCGTATAGGTCTTAAACAATTTTTTAATATAAATTTGGGGATAGGTTTCATAAAAAAAACTATTTTTTTGTTCGTATTTTCGACATATATCCCTATTTTTTTACTCAAATTTCTATCGGTAGAGCTCGTTGGATGCAGAATTAAATTCTGCATCCAACGAACTCTCCCGATCGAAATTTGAGCAAAACCACATGGAGATATGTCGAAAGTATGAACATAAAAAGTAGTTTTTTTCTTTTCTTCCTCCAAAATTAATAAATATTATTTTATTATTTTAACAATTATTTTATTATTTTTCTTAGGAGGGCCATTTTGAGTTGAAATTTCCTCTAATGAATCCCTCTGAAGCGGAGCATCATTCTCCCTCTGCCTTTCGTACTCTATGTATTGAAACATTCTATAATGGAGTGACAAGTAGCTTTCTCTGCTACTAATATTCTATGTATCCATCTAGGGTCATTGGATACCAAGATCCTCTATCTTGAACTTTGTTGAAAAGTTCTTCTTGCACCCATCTGTGAGCTTGTCTTCCTCTATAGGCTTTCATCTTCAATCTTGTAGCAAAGGTTAAGATCTCCATCACTCTAGGTGATCTTCAAGCTCCTTATGTAACTGTATGTTCCATCCCATGGGTGCCTTCCGTGCTTATACATGCCCTTCTTTAATTTGCACACATGATTCTGCCTGTCATGTGTCTCAACTCCCATTGGCTGCTCTACGTATACTTCCTCATTGACTACATCATTCAAGAATGCTATCTTGATGTTAGCTGATGTATCTCCCATCTCATACCTGTACGTATGGATATAATAAAAGTGTACCACGTCACTAGTGCAAATGTCTCTTCGTAGTCTGTGCCTTCTTTCTGTGAGAAGCCCCATGCTACGAATCTTGCCTTGTATCCCACAATGCTTCCATCTACTGCATGTTGGGTCTTGTAGATCCATATGGAAGACACTACGAACTTCCCTTCAGGTCTCGACACCGCATCCTAGACATCATTCTTCTTGAACTGGTACTCTTTGATCATAGTCTCCTTCCCTCTCTTTTTGGCTATTTCTTCATAGTTGGAAGGATCTGCATCAATGATGTCGCTCAATAGTGTCACATAACTAGAGTGTGTCTGAGGCCTCTTGCTTTCTTTGGAAGTCTCGTATCTTGGATTATTTCTCGTGCCCAAGGTGGTCTTCATCTCTCGAGGTGGATCTACCGTTCTCTTTATATTCTTCTGAAGCTCTTTCTTTTGCCATGGTGTCTTTGACCCAGGAAGCTTCAAATTCCTCTTCTGAACTGTCGTTACTTGTTTTTTGGAATGATCTACAAGTCAAGTTTAGTTGCATGATTAGAAACATATCATAATTTCCAAAACATATTAATAGTGACAAATATATGTCACATAGACATGTGATTATTTTAGGCAATGCTACAACATTCATCCATATCATGTATACATACAGTAGCTTCTAGATGCATTCTACCCCAATATTATTAATAGTGTGTACTACTCCTAATATGCCAGCAAAGAGGTTTCAATCTAGATAAGTAGTAATGGAATGTTGTACACCATCATTGACTTCTTACCCATTATGTGCAATTCAGTAGTATAATGCAAAATACTCAAACATCAAGTGAATATAAACAAATGTATAACTAAACAATGTCATGAAATGACAATTGAATACTTGTCTTTATTTGTTTCATGGGTAGACTCCTCCTTGATCCTCCAGCTTCATCATCTTCTTTATTCATAACAACATCATTTCTTATCCAAATGTTAAGATGGATAAGAGGTTCTTCAAGAATTGAGTCCTTCATGTTCCTGATCGCTTGAGGGATCTTCTTTGAATCGTGAGAGTTTGATCTTCAGTTGCTCCCATCTTCTCTTCTCTTATTATGAGTCGATCTTCTTCTTGTGTGCACTCTTCCCAGAGTTTGTTGAAGGTAATCACTTCCTTCTGGCACACATTCCTTGAATGAATGAATCCCATGATCTTGGGAGGCCATTTAAGGTGGTTATAACAATCTCTTATTCTTCTTTGATTGCTTCATCATAGCATCGAACACTTCCTTTTTGGTTTCTTCAAGGATGACACATGAGGGATGAGATGATCTTTAATAGAATCTGCAATGATTCTCTTGGCTCTAGCCTTAGACTCATCTCCCTTCGGCTCTAAGAACTTCCTTACTGAAATATTGATCCAAGTCAATTTCTTCAAGGATCACAAAGGCTTATACTTCCATACTCGGAAGTTGTCAGCTTCACCAAGCTTGTCATCAAGCTGGGTGTGATTAGTCATTTTGAAATGAGAACCTCAAATGTAAATAGAAAAAATTTAGATCTTACCGATTTGAGATGTCCGTCTTAGTTCCGGAGCTGACTGATCTAGGGTTTGTCAGAGAAACCCTAATTTTCAAAACTTGGAATTTCAAACCTCTGATTGGATAGAAAGATGGGCCTCTTCAATGTGAGCTATCCAATGTACTCCTTTTCTGAAAACAATGGACGGAAGCTCCCAGAACAAGAAGCCCTATTTTTCCAATTTCTTCTACAGAAATGATTGATATTGATTTTGTTGTATCTCTGAAGGTTAGGCTCCTTACATTCTAAAACTTCTCTCTGAGATAGCCTGATATGTCCTCTTTCCAACCCCACAGGTTAGAGTAGAAGTGGATTCTCCAAGTGGGACTTATGCCGAGTTTCCCAAGGTGACTGTTTTGGGGACTATTCATCGTAGTTAACTTTTACGGATTGTCACGTGTCACTGTTTCATATTCTAGGTCTGAAATGCGTACCATAGAAACTACATTTCGTGCCCTACCTACAACATCTTGCGAAATTTCGTTTGGACCTTCTTAGCCCGAGATATAGAAAATATACCTAGGTCACATGTTTATGACTGTATATTGGAGGACGCTGGAACCCCGATTTTGAGGAACCATATGTCCTGAAGTATAGCGAATCTGAAGCTGAAACTTTTACACAGTGTACAACATGAATTTCTATTTAGCCTGTAAAAGTTTCAGCTTCTGAGCCTTCTCCAATCTCACGTTATAGCAAAAGTGCTAGGATTACTAAATTTAGTCTTCTAGGGTTTTTGGGCATGAAACCCTAATTTCCATTAGCTGCCATTGCAGCTGTATTTCGATTATACGATGAAAATTCTCTATTTTAGAAACTCATACCACCAATAGATGCGGCCTAGTGAGGCGAGTTAGCGTAGCCCTCCTTGTTTTATGATCTGTGGAGAGAACACCTTCAACTAGGAAGGCCCTAGTTCTCCAAGCTGCACAGTGCCTTCTTTTAGAGAGGCTTTAATGCCATGTTAGATTTTCTTAAGATCTGATTAGATTATCTAGGATCTTTATCTGAAAGAATAACAAGTACAACAAAATGCATAAGATATAAAAGATACACAAGACACAAATATTTTCATCGGGGAAACCATAAAGGAGAAAACCCTGCAAACTTCTTCAGAGTAGTAAGATGATCAAAAGCAGTAATAAGAAATGTTCAACAACTATGTTTCTATCCTTCTCTGACTGTCTCTCTCTCTCGTGCACCTTAGAGAGTGTGTGTGGTGTGTATAAATGAGGGACAACGCCTTAGAGAGTGTGTGTGGTGTGTATAAATGAGGGACAACGGCTCACTATTTATACCCTTTCAAGTCACTGACCAAATATAAGACTCGAGCCTACATGTCATCTCACATGGGGCCCACTTCTCCTAAAGAGACCACAATTACATATTACATGATGTTACACTGGGGACTATTGCCCCGACTTACAACGGAGGTTGTACCTCAAGGTCTAGACACAATTTAGACATCGTGTAAAGGGGTAACACACATCCACAATGGGGGTACAACGATAATATACATTAGAATATCTTTCGAAGTTACAAATACATCAACATCGGGATGATTACATAACACCAGTGTGTCTTGGGGGGCACACAGTGATGCAGACAAAGATAGAGGTGCATGCATGCCTTCACCTTGCATGTGTTAGCCCTAGGAAATTTTAGTTTTAGTTTCAATAAGGTCAGTTGGCATGCCCCTTTACAACCTTCCCTTCCATATGACCCTTTCACCCCATGAAGCCCAATGGAGAAAAATGCATCATCAATGGATGAAGGTTTGATCTAATTAAGAGGTGATGCTCAAAGAGGCGCCTCACCTCTTAAGCTAAAAACATAATACTTGAACTCATAATGGAAAACAATAACTCAATACACAATGCATATGAGAAGAACTCAAAGACTAATTTGTAATATGATGAGGCATAAGAAGCTTTATACAGGAGTACATTGGAGTACACATTGGATAGGTCAAAATAACTAACTAACTAACTAACCATTTATGATCTAACTAACTAGTATTAGTAAAGATAGCTAAAAGGTGTGAACAATCCTAGAGCCATAAATGGGATGGATGATCCTTCATTCAACACATGGTTCTCCTTATTTGGTGTTATCCCAACTATCAATGGATAAATCTAGCTAGATTCTAGGCACTAGAACATGATGATTCATTGAGGAAATCCTCCAGTCCACAAGCCCACAACTTGATAAGGAACCATCCTTTGTTCCTATAAGTTTTCATACTCAAAACAATGAATGTATTGTGATTGATATGGATATGATCTTTAGTTTACTATTGCTTATAAATGATCAAAATATTAAGTGATCAATAGAAATAAGTGTTGTGAAACAACAATGATATACAAGAATGGTGTGGGTTTGTATGCAATTGGATAATGAATTAGCTTCATATGGGGAGTTGAATAAATTCTTGTTGATGGTAGCATCGAGAAGGACTTAGATAATTTCTCGATTTAGTTTTGCAACAAGCATCTCTTTACAAGGATCCTTGTCTTTCTTCCTTTATAGTTTGAGGTTGTACACTTACTAACAGACCTTTTGGGCATATCATTGATGAGAATAAGTATTAACAAATAAGGATAAGTACAAAAGTTTTTAGTGTCTTGCTTAATAAGGTGGGTTAGATAGCAAAGATATCCTAGATGAACTATCCTGATTCCAAAAGCTAAAATATCCTTCCAAAGTTCAATTTGATTCAAGACATGAGAACACACCAAAAAATCAGGGTGATGAGGTAAGAAAGAGAATCCCATTGGATTTATAAGTAAGACTTCAACTAGTCACACAAATGAGCATCCACATATGGATTTATTGCCATGAGAAGGAAATATTAATTTTGAATCCACATGAAGAAATGTTATTAAAGAGGAAACTACACATGCATTAAGAAAGTAAGAGTGATTCTTCAAATAAATTTGCACATTCTATTGACACCATTAATGTAGTGGGTTTAGATTCTCCTCTCGAGTTGGTATGCAAAAAGTAGATCCCAAGTGTTAGATTTTCTTAAAATTATAACAGTATATCTTAATTGCATTTATCAATAGGATCACTAGAAGATAGACAAAGCACATAACAATAACACAAGTGTTAGATTTTCTTAAAATTATAGCAGTATATCTTAATTGTATTTATCAATAGGATCACTAGAAGATAGACAAAGCACATAACAATAACACAAGTGTTTTTTACCTAGGAAACCCAATTGGGAGAAAGCCCAGCAATCTTCGTCTAGAGATAATAATTCTGAGATTAGAGTACAATGAAGAAAGAAAAGAAAAATATGAAAATGCTTTCCAAAGATGAAACCCTGAAAATAGTCTTCTTCTACAGTGTATGCAAATTTCTATGAGTTGTTGTGTAGTTGCACTCTTCCAGAAACTGTGCACTTCACTTGTGTTGTTGTGTTGTTTTTGTGTGTAGTAATGAGGAGGGGCGCCTCCTATTTATACTGTTTTTCCACCCAAAAATCGACTGGGGTTGACTTCACTTAGGGGAGCAATATAATTTTATATTTTATTCTTTTATTGCTGGCTTTTCACCCCAAGGATTACATTCTTCTTTCTAGGGTTTGTATGAATGATTACAACAAGTTCAACTCCTGAGGGAGGACAATATGAATATCTTCTGAAGTTGCACAAACTCCAACACTCCCTCTCAACAAGGAAGGTATTCTTCAGTCTTCATTAGCATCATGGTCCTCTAGGCTTCATCTGTACATCTATATTGTCCCCATCATCTCTAAACGTATTGAAGGTTGTCTTTATGAATTTGTTCTATCTAGATGTCTAAGAGAGAATATTCTGCTACCTATCCGTCTCTATTGTCGATGGAATATTTCCATGCCTGGATAGAGATCCCGGATGAGCACACATGCACGACCGTCTGCTACATGTTCATCTCATCTGTCAATGGGGTACTCCCGTACCTGGTTGAGAACCTGAACGAGTAGAGGTACCTGTACAATCACACGGGAATCTACTACCTATCTGACTCATCTGCCGATGGGATTACTCCCATACCTGGCTGAACACCTGGATAAGCAGAGGCACCTGTGTGAACCCGACCATCTACTACCTGTCTGTCTCATCTGCTGATGGGATTTCTCCCATACATGGCTGAGAACCTAGACGAGTAGAGGTACCTAGGCAAGAGTATAGTGAGTGTCTCTCATTCATCTCTCCCTCTCAAGGAGGGATACGTTTTCTTCTACACCAAGTCTTCCGTGAAAGTATTCAAATTTCACCCTGTGAAGAGGCTTGGTGAGAACATCTGCTGTTTGGTCATCTATCGGAATCTATTGTAGCTCAACCACACCTTTCTGCACCATATCACATATGAAGTGATATCGAATCTCTATGTGCTTTGACTTGTCATGAAATACAGGATTCACTGCCATCTGCACACAACTCTAGTTATCACAATGAATCACGGTTGGCTCTAGAATCTGGCCAAACAATCCTGCAAGAATTTTACGAAGCAAAAATACTTCTCGGGTTGTTGAACTAGAAGCCATATACTCGGCCTCTACAGTACTAAGAGCTACTGAGTTTTTCTTCTTACTACACCAGGAGATAACTGTAGAACCCAAAATGAAACAAAATCATGTAGTGCTCTTCCTATCTATAATGAATCTGGCCCAATCTGAGTCTGTAAACCCTTGCAATTTCAAGTCACATTCTGAATCATATCATAGACCATATCCCACAGTGCCACATAAGTATCTGAGTACATGTTTTGCAGGAATCCAGTGAATCTGCCTCGGTTCACACATGAACTAACTGAGAGCATTCACAAAAAAACAAATGTCTGGTCTGGTGTTCGTCAAATACATCAAAGACCCAATCAACTGGCGATACATGGTGGGATCAATCAAATTTGAATCTGAAGCGGGATCCCTCAGCTTCTTCAAATTCGCATCCATCAGAGTAGCTATGCACTTGCAGTCCAACATTCCGAATCTCTTTAGTATATCTATGGTGTATTTTCCTTGTCCTAGGAAAATATCTTTCTCCCTTTGCCATGCTTCTAATCACAAGAAGTAATGCATCAATCCAAGATCCTTGATTTCGAACTCGGAGGCAAGTTTCTTCTTACACCATAAGATAAGTTTCTCATTTACGATAAGAAACGATTCATCAACATATAGTACCAAAATCAATGGCTCATTAGTCACAACCTTGTAGTAAAGGCTGGGGTCTACATCACTCTTGGTGAATCCCATACTCACCAGGAATCTGTCTATCCGTCCATACCAAGCGCGAGGTGGTTGCTTGAGTCCATATAATGCCTTTTCAGCTTGCATACATGAGACTCCTTTCCATAGACAACAAACCCTTCTGGTTGTTCAATATATACTTATTCCTCAATAATACCATTGAGAAAGGAAGTATTGACATCCATCTGATGTAACTTCCATCCCATAGTTGAAGCAATAGCAATGATCGATCTGACGGAAGTGTATCGAGCCATAGGAGCAAATGTTTCATAATAATCGACTCCCTCTTTCAGAGAGAACACTCTGGGAACAAATTTGGCCTTGTATTTTTCAATACTCCCTTCTGCTCCATGTTTGATTTTGTATAGCCATTTGGAAGTTACAACTGACTTCCCCTCGGGTCTTGGTACAATCTCCCACACATCATTCTTCATGATGGATTGATATTCTTCCAACATGGCATCCTTCTAAACTTGGTGTTGGATGCATCTTCATAAGTGGTGGGTTATGAGTCAATGATATGACTCATCAATGCAACATAACTGGAGAATCCCTTAGGTCTTTTGCTTTCTCGGAAAGTGACATGTGGAGCTTCATGCCCCTCTACATCTTGTAAGGTATGTTGTGCCCATCTAGGCCTTTTTCGACTTACTGTCATATCTTCGGGAATATCAACTGTTGCGACTGGATAAATGGGATCGATGGGTTCATCTTTCCCTGCTAACTCATTCTGAACTGGAGAAGGAGATGATCTCATCTCCAATTCCTCATCATCGATCTCCATGTCTGATCCTATACCTTTCCTTACAACCATTTCTTCTTCAAAGGTCACATCCCTGCTAACTTCGATCTGTCTGGATCCTGGGATATAGATTCTGTAGGCCTTTGAAGATTCATTGTATCCCATGAAAGTTCCCTTCTTGCCTGAAGGTTCTAACTTCGTCCTTTTATCCTTGGGAACATGTATATAGAATGGACAACCAAATATTCGGAGGTGACCCACTTTTGGTTTTACCCCTGTAAAGACTTCTTTAGGATTCATGTTCTTCACTATCTTATGTGGGCATCTGTTTTGTACATATACAACTGTTATGGATGCTTTTTCCCATAAGTACATGGGTAAACTCTGGTCATGAATCATGGCTTCAGCTGCCTCAACAATTGTTCTGTTCTTTCCTTCAACAACCCCATTTTGCTAGGGGTTATAGGGAACTGTAAGCTCCCTCTTAATTCATGCTTCTCTGCAGAAATCATTGAATTCCGTAGAGGTATATTCGCCACCATTATTTGATCTTAGAATCTTGATCCTCTTCCTTGACGAATTCTCGACTTGTGCTTTGAACTCCTTGAATTTACTAAGTACTTCCTTGGATTCCTTGGTCTTAAGAAAGTGGATCCAAGTCTTTTGTGAGTAGTCATCAATGAAGGTCACATAGTAATGATATCCTCCCAATGAGGCAACCGTCATTAGGCCACACAAGTCGAAGTGTACTAGATCCAAGATTTATTTGGATCTGCTCGCACTATCAAGGAAGGATTTCTTGGCATTCTTGCCAAGTGCACATCCTCTACATGTTCCATCGTGGTCTACCTGTAACACTGGTATACATGTAACTATGTTCTTCACTACTGGGAGAGCGCTGTAATTTAGATGAGTTAGTCTTATGTGCCATAGCTCACCCATACTTGTAGAGTCATGGACTAGGGCTTGGACTGGTAGAGTGTTCAGTCGATACAAGCTCTCCTCTCTCATACCAATTACTTTGGTTGTATCCATGCTTGAGTTCTTCTGCCAAGCAAGTACATTTGAAAATGCTACTTTATATCCTTTGTCTTCTAAGGCTGAGATGGAAACAAGATTTCTTTTCATACCAAGAGCATAGAGCACATCACTTAAGTGTAGAGTATAATTAGTTTCTAGTTGAAGGTAGGTAGCCCAAGATCCCTTCACAGTGTAGTTGGAATCATCTCCAAGTACAACACGGAGATAGGAATCTTTCTCAACTACTTTTGAGAGATTTTCTTTATATCTCGTCATGTGTCTAGATGCACCACTATCTATGAGCCAAGTATCACTAGTGGTGGGAACCGTGCCTGATAAAGTTGATATGAAGAAGAATTATGTACGATCTTCATTCTTCTGTTTCTCGTGATGATGATCTTCCTCTACATCAGCAGTTGAAGTTTAATGCTTCTTTTTGTGAGAACTTCGACAACTATTAGCATAATGGTCGTATTTCTTGCACCTGTAGCATTGGATCTGAGATAGATCCTTCTTTTGTTTCTTCTGATATGGGGGAGGACTTGATCTCTTATCTTGATGCTTGTGAATGTACGGCTTCCTTCACCTTCCCTTACCTTTCTTGGTATGAGATACGAACACTTGATTTTCCTCAGGTTGAGTACCATGAAGTCTTTGACGTGTTGCAATTATGGTTTCTCCCTGAGTGCAATCTGCCCATAGTTTATCAAATTTGGGAAACTTGGTTCGACCACTAATAGTTTGGATGAAAGACTCCCAAGATGGTGGGATACCATTTAAGGTGATCATGACAAGATCCTTTTTTTTCAAGATTGTCTCCACTGGACTTAAGCTTGTCCTGGAGCTCATTGATCCTCATGAAATATGAGGCAATGTTCTCAGACTTTGTCATCTTCATATTCAATAATTGATTCCTCAATGTGAGAGTCACATTGATGCTACTGTGTTCAAATAGCTTCTTTAGGGTTTGGAACATCCTTCTTGATGTCTACTTTTTTGAGATCCGAGGAACCAAGTGATCGCTAATTGAGTCCACTAAAATCCTCCTTGCTTTGACATCATCCTGTCTCCAACGAGGTTTTTCTTCTTCAGCTTCTGGTTTTGGGACCTTTGCCTTTACAAACTGTAATAGGTCATTTTCTTCTAGCAGAAGAAGAACCCTAGACTTCCAGGGGATGAAATTGGAAGCTCCTTCCAAATGATCTTCAAACTTCATGCTGATCATCTTGACTGTAGATCTAGATCTGAGATCCTAGTAGAGGCTAGGTCAAAAAATGAAAGTTGGAGTTTTGGAAAACTAACTCCACAGATAAATGCGCCCTAGAGAGACAAGTTGAGTAGAAGCAGAGTCGAGCCAAAACTGTGGAGAAAGTAGGTCAAAACTGGAAACCCTAATTTATGATGCACTTATAGAATTAGGTCGAAATTGAAACTTCTCAGAATTGAATTTTGTATTCACCAAAAGATGCGCCCTCCTTAGAGCGAAATTATCAAGGCTCTTTTTATACCAAAAGGTTGAGTGAAGACCTTAAAAGATGAAACCATAGTTCTGACAGGTTGTCAATAGAGTTCCGACAATGGCTTCTTCTAGTACTGCTCTAATACCATGTTAGATTTTCTTAAATATTATAGCAGTATATCTTAATTGCATTTATCAATAGGATCACTAGAAGATAGACAAAGCACAGAACAATAACAAAAGTATTTTTCACCTGGGAAATCCAATTGGAAGAAAACCTAGCAACCTTCGTCTAGAGATAATAATTCTGAGATCGGAGTACAATGAAGAACGAAAAGAAAAATATGGAAATGCTTTCTAAAGATGAAACCTTGAAAACAATTTTATTCTCAAGTGTATACGAACTTCTCCAAGCTATTGTGCAGCTGCACTCTACCAGAAACTGTGCACTTCACTTGTGTTGTTGTGTGTAATTGTTGGAATATAATCTGTCGGGATTATACAATATGTAAATAGTGTAAATATATTCTAAATGTGAATAGTCATGTAGAAATATGAATAGTCGGAAGTTGAATCAACCGACATATGAATTGTATAAATATATGCATTAGCAATGGAATAATATGAATCGGGAGTTATACCTATCAGTGGTATCAGAGCTCCATAACTCTTGCCACATACGTTTCAGTTCTGCTGCACACCTACCTGCCTGTTGCCAGTCTTCTCATTCATCTTCCCTTTCCTCAGTCTGCAGATTGCATGCATTGGTGCATGCGCGCACTGCTCTAACGCTCCGCTCAACCCCATCCATCCTCTGCGTGATGTGATAATCCCTGTGATAGTCCCAGCCTTAACTCTTGCTGCTTTAACTCACGATCGAGCTGCAGAACAACCGCATACGATTGAGGGCGACGATATCGAATTACGTCTAGAATATATTGTATTTTAGGGCACCCATCACATATGTTCTCCAAAATGTATTGCCTCGCTTACTGTGGATTGGTGCAATTCTGTAAAATCCTTTGTTCGTCGTAGAAATTCCTCTCTACAAATGTATGGTAATAGCCTTTCTGTGCGATATCACACGCATGACTGTTCTCATATTTATAGATGTGGCGGGCTTTGAAGTCATGAAACCTATTCTTGAGTTCCAGTAATCTATCCCGGTACCGTTTCATCTACGTTTTTGTGACTATTTGCAATCTGCCTGGAGAGGGTTGTGCACGTGACTCAGTTGTTGCCGGTGCATAAACTCAGATACGTTGAATGCTAGTGCAATTGGAGTATCGTTGAGTACTGTATGAAGATTACGATAGAGCTGCATTGAAGACTGATGTAACGTGGAGGTTGCTATCAGTGTGGTGACTTTGGTCACTTCGCCCGAGATTGCCCTAATCGAAGCTTCCCCTCCGTTTCTCTATTCAATCCCAGCGTTTTGAATGTTGTTCCCGCTGCTGCTTCTCACGTCTTCACTAAGATTTCGTGGTTTGTGGCTTTTGTTGTTGTGGAGGCCGCGCGAACATGCTAAGTAAATATCTGAATACTCAAATCTGAGTAAATATCTGAATACTCAAATCTGAGATTTTGTTAAAGATCGAAGGTGTATTGCTACTACTGCGATCGCTTTAAAAAAAAAATGAAGATCGTTGATGGAGAGAGATTTCCCTCTTCAACTGCGTGAAGTGTGGCTGCTAAGATGAACCCGTGAATATTGTGAACTTAAATCATTGGAAGAATCTGCAAAGGCTAAGAGAAATCACTAGAGACTCACGCTCCTACATGTGCATGGAGCATTTAAGTGAATCTTGAACAAATGAAGGTTTTGGAGTGTGCGTTGAAGAACTGCATGCGATTTCTTTCCTGTGTTTCTTTGAGAGCTATGCCTCTCACTCACCATCACCTGTGTGAGGACTATACATCTGCGTAACCAGTGACTGAAGATTTCTGCAGTAAATCTTCACGCCTCTCATCTCACTGCGAGTTAAATCCGTGACTCTTTGTGACTTGGAAGACTCCATTCTTGTGAGATTGAAGCTGCATATCAGATCTTTGAGGACCGTGGAAGCTGAGAAGATTGCTGAAGCATTGGTGTGGTATGTATTGAAGACTGAAGTATTGGAGTTGAAGGCAGAGGCTCAACCTTCTCTAAGAATTGTTGTAAACTTTTGTTCCAGAGTTATTTCTTCTCTGTAGAGTGTTGCAACTTATGCTGCAAGTTATTGATGTTATTAAAATGTAGTTCATATGTAATATCACTCTAGAATAAACAATAATCAACTGCATAATTTGATCGTAAAGTAGGTGCATTTTGAGTCCACTCATAGGCTCGAAACTGTGACCAGTATAGGAGAAGATTGTTGGTGTTTGCTGTGACCGCTTTGAAGACTGATTATCATTGGCATTGTTGTAAAGCTTGAGGAAGGTGGCAGAGACTTAGACCTGCACCTTTACTCTTTCTTCTTTTTGTTTTAGTTGCAAATTCATCACAGAAGATGCAATCTATAGCATCTGTAGTTGGTGCCACTCTCTCTGGCAAAGAGAGAGGCAGAGGAAGAAGAAACTTCAGAGCTAGAGGAGGCAGAAACAACTCCAGCAAAAGATCAGATTTGCAGTGCAAGCGTTGTGGAAAGACTGGGCACACATCAGATCAGTGTTGGGCTTCGTGGGACTCCATCAAAGACAAACATAACCAGAAAAAAGATGACAATAAAAACCAAGATGCTAGTAAATCTTCTGATTCTGCTCATTGTATTGTTGCACATTGTAATCTTGGAATTAATGAAATGACTTCACTTTCATCTTACAAAGATTGTTGGTTGCTTGATACTGGTGCAACATCACACATGACATTTAGAAAAGACTGTTTTGAAGAACTTAATGAAACAATAAATGGCATAGTGTACTTTGTAGATAAGTCAAGTCTTTGTGTTTTTACTCAAATTTCGATCGAGAGAGCTCGTTGGATGCGGAATTTGATTCCGTGATCATCA
>LPNX010545751.1:1326-61736 GCA_001517045.1 Pseudotsuga menziesii | reverse complement strand
TCATGTAGAGGCCAAGACAGTCCATCTTCGACATTGTTCCACAAATGATCAAGTTGCAGACATCTTCACCAAAGCGCTTGGACGAGAAAAGTTTGAAAAGCTGGCTAAGAATCTAAGATTCCATGATCGAACCAAACACATCAACACAAAGTATCATTTGATTCGACATCATGTAGAGGCCAAGACAGTCCATCTTCGACATTGTTCCACAAATGATCAAGTTGCAGACATCTTCACCAAAGCGCTTGGACGAGAAAAGTTTGAAAGATTTAGAAACATGCTCGGACTTACTAACACCCCTTCGGATTAAGGGGGGGATTGTTGGAATATAATCCGTCGGGATTATACAATATGTAAATAGTGTAAATATATTCTGAATGTGAATAGTCATGTAGAAATATGAATAGTCGGAAGTTGAATCAACCGACATTTGAATTGTATAAATATATGCATTAGCAATGGAATAATATGAATCGGGAGTTATACCTATCAGTAATAATGAGGAAGGGCGCCTCCTATTTATATTGTTTTCCCACCCAAAAATTAACTGGAGCCGACTTCACTTGCGGGAGCAATATAATTTTATATTTTATAATTTATATTTTATTCTTTTCTTACTGGCTTTTCACCCCAAGGATTACATAGTTTTTTCCAGGGTTTGTATGAATGATTACAACAAGTTCAACTCCCAAGGGAGGACAATAAGAATAGCTTCTGAAGTTGTACAAACTCCAACATTTTAAAATTAAGATTTCACCTTTTTTTTGTAAATTCAGGGTCTAATCTATTTATTCAAAATAATAGTACAGGCAAAAATACAGATCATGATGGTAGTTCTATGAACTGAATGTAACAGAGAATAATTTGAAGATTGCCCCTCTCGGGAATTCAGGATTTCACAGTCAAATTGATCCTCCCTATGGAAGGGAAAACAGATCATAGTGATAGAAAAATAAACAGTATTGAAGCAAAAAACTGAGTGTTACTGCTGTAATTAACTGATAGGGCTAGACCCAAATTGACCATGAGAGAGGTAAACAAAAACCTAGGAACCTGAACTTATGGCTTAGAGGGATTCTCCTCAATGGGAACACCAAAGCCCAAGCCAATCTGCATTTTTTGTCTTCGTTCTACTGGGGGAGCTGGTGGGTTGACATAAGTTTGGCTGCCATCCTTTCCAGAGCTCGTAGAGTCGATGCTAGTATCCTCCTCGTTGCTTGAGTCGTTAGTGTTGGAGGGATTCCTCTTAATTGGGAGCGGTTATGTTTTCTTATATTCTGCAACAATATTGATGGTTGCTTTACCCTGCAGGGTACCTGCCATGGTCCTTGGAGGAGGAGGAGGTTGTTGCTCTATGTCCATGGGATTCGTAGGAGGAATCGAGGAGGGAGCAGAGGGATCATTGTGAGTACGTGTAAGACGAAGGACGAGCCTGGCCAGGAGGTTCTTTACCACCCAAAAGTTACGTCTCTGCAGGACCGTCCTTTTTGCCGCCAAGTGGGATCCCATGACCTCATCCTCCCAATCATCCATGAGCTAACGGAGATGGTCCGAGATTTCGACGTCGTAACCTTTAGTATTTTCTTGAGCAGTGAAAGTTCTAGCAAGCTCATTGGAGTTTCCACGATCTCCACGTCCTCGCCTTGGCGTAGCTCGCAGTTTGTGAGACATCTTTAGGTGAACCAGAAGCCTAGTGTGGTGTAAGCTCTAAACGTCGGCTGAGAAGGCAGGTGCAGGAGGATGGAAGTTAGCGCGCTTCACAGTTGCCACATGCTCTGCAGAATTGTCAGCCTTCACTAAAATGCGCAGGGAGGAACAAATGAGGTTAGGGCTGATGAACATGGTGCCCATATGAGAATTGCACGGAACGTGAGGTGCAATCAAATTCGTCATTAATATGCACAGTGGAGCACAGTACTGGGTCACATAGGGAATGCCACATCGCATTAATAACCTAGAGATCCCGTGCAGATCGAGGGAGGGGATGGCCGTCATTAAAGACTTAATGATGGTTAGTTTGGGGAGTAACGTCGAGGGACATCTGTGTGTCCCTACAGTTGCTCCCGCTCCTCCTTTGAGCCACGTAAACACCCGCATCCGAGTTAAGATTTCAGCTTTTAAATATACATAATTTCTATAATAAAACTAATAAACAAAAACCAATTGACACAACATTCATTCAAAAAGCACAACATTGAAAACATGATGAGAAACCCCAAATATTTATCCATATGATTAGTCGAAATCATGACACACAAAAACATTGAAAAATGATTATAAACACCAATATATTTGTCTTTATAATCAATCCAAATTATGACACAAGTCCTTTCTTTCCAGATATAATATTACAGTGTTTTTTTCTCTTAAATCGTAAAACTAATTCTGTTATAGATAATACATCGTTGTAACTATGAGCAAAGTAAAAACTTGAAATACTTTCCCATATTAACATTATCAATGTTAGTTAGAATTGTGTCGAAATAAAGAGCTATATAGAATAAATGATTCACTTTAGTAAACACATTCTCTTCACAATGGGTCACTCTCTACACCAAAATTTCCATGCTCAATTCATTTTCTAGAAGTCCTTTAAAGGGATTTTAGTTAATATTTTATTCTAATTATCTTAGATAAGGTTGTAAACAAATATTTATTACATGGGATAGGTGAAAGTGATGACCCCATCCTTTATACTTTATAAATACCATCGATTGCAGGAGGCGAAGGGGAATGGGGATTAAGTTGGAGATACACACTCTACACATCATATTATTTCTTGCTCATTAAATCTTCGAACTTAGGAGGACAACAAGTCTTTTGCATTCTAATAAGGAGAATATCCCTGATTATAAGTTTGCTTATATTTCTTCTAAGAAAATATAAGAGACATATTTAAAGGCAATTATATTCTTCATTATTCTAATTGTTGGTATAAAGTGGCATACAGTATTTCAACAATTTTTTACATAAAAGATTGTTACGCAAAAGCATATATAATAAAGAAGTAACATTTAGGAAATTTAAATTGGTCACGCGTAATGCAGCCACATTAGAATGTTTAAATTTTCCAAACATATATAAATAATAAATCATTTATATCTAGAGATTTAAATTTATTGTCAAAAAAGAGTCTTAGAAAAATTCTAATCAGGTTTAGTCAAATGCTCCACCTACAATCTTTCCATTTTTCCTTCGCTTCATTCTCAATGTTTCAGTATCATTCACTTAAGCTTTAAATTCCATAACTTTGATTCATGCTCTATCATTCATAACTTAGGTAGCCTTAATGATGTCTTGTTCCTATTTATCTCTCGCCTTATCATTCATAACTTAGGTAGCCTTAATGATGTTTATATAAAGACATGATGCACAATTGAAAGTATTCAAATTGTTCCTATTTATCTCCTACCTTGCATTTTATTATCAAAGACATGCCACCTTATGATGTAATATATTTCTAACTTAGCTATTATTGAAATAAGAGAACCATAATTTTTTTTGTTTATTTTGATAATTTTGTGATGGTTTGTTGGGTAACTCTTTGGGCAGACCCGGGTTTACTTATGATGTCCCAACAATACCCCTAGCTCACTGGCCTTTTCGGCGACAGACCGCAGAGCAGCCTGAAGTCTCACCCGAAGTGATCTTATGGGTTGGCTGGAGACTCAAGTGTCCTCAACCAGGTTCTGTCGCATCCTAGGGTCTCGCGGCTCTTCTTAACTAGCGGGTTCTTTCTGCGCAGCGCTGTCCTCTCTTCCTTGTTGGCTCTGTTAGGGGAACGACCCTTATCGCATCGCAGTCTCTCGGGCGATGCGCATGCGTTCCCTTCTACTCAACCCTTTGCCCGCGATATCTCACACCGCAGTTCCTCTGAGGGTGCTATATCGCCCTTCTACGCTGCGATATCTCTACGGTCAAACTCAATATGACTCTTAGGGTCCAAGGCTTTCTTACTGGGTAGAATAACTCTATTAACCTTCACAAGGTGTCAAACACTCTTACTTGAGCCTTCATAGTTCAACACACTCAATCATCAACTGTACCCAACTTGCTGAACTAAGTATACTAGAATTACTTAACAAAGTAACTACTAGCTCTACTGTGTGAATCAAGCACTGATAACCTCATATACAGGCACTTGATACATTACTTGCTTTTAACCTTCTATGATGCTGTAAACTGAATGAGAACATACAGACATTCACTAACTGATATACCACATTCATGTAACAGATAACAGATAGCAACCAAATGAAGCACAATCACATGAAATGGTCGCACAACATACTGATTTTACGTGGTTCACCTCCCAGGAAGGAAGCTACGTCCACAGGAACTGGTTTTTATATTATATATTGAGAGAGTAAACACAGTTCCGCTGCAACCTCACATGTAGCTTGATATCTTCTGGGTAACTCCGCTCTCACAGCTGGGAGCCCTTCTCTCCTAGATCTCGTCTCTTCCTATATTGCCTTCTTACAATATACTCTTCCTCTCTCTCTCTCTCAATCCCTGCAGATTGTTACATACATGCTCTATGAGCCGGCTACTGATTACAGTAAGATAACTACAGAGTGAATACAAAACCAGAGCTCGACTCTTCTATAATACAAAATAACTATGAGCTAACAGACTACTGAATCTCAGACTGGCTAAGTGTCTGAACAGTTAGCTAGCTAACCTTTTACAATACAAAATACATGCTTTTATAGGCGGCCCGAAGGTCTCGCCATTACAACACTGTGGGCCTCTCCCAACAGTAACCCCAAAAACCTTAATTGTGACAGTTGGCTTATCTGTACTTGAGTTGCCGCTTTCCGTCACACCACAGCTTCCTGCAGTCTTCCACGCTTCCCGACGCTGATCGTGGGTACCGGTGCCGCTTCCTCGGTTTCTTCCCTTCTGTCCTTCGTCTTCAATACCTCTGCCCGTTGCTCCTTTTCCATTAATGAGGGTAGCTGAGCCCTCATGTCTACACCACTGCCTTAAGTGCAATGGGTGAGCTCTCTCTGTTACCTTTGACTTACTCGTTCCAAAACAACAGCTTTTCCTGTAGCTGCAGGACCCTACTCCAGCATGGTTTCCCATTTATCCCCCCACCTTGCATTTTATTATTAAATATGAAACCTCATCTTCCATGAAATATCTGGATAGAAGGCGCTCAACTGCGACCCACAGTAACTCCTAGAAACCTAATGGAATTCAACTAGACTCAAACATTAATGGCATTAGAATGTGAGACCTCATGGAAACTGCTCTTTGAAATAATCCATTTGAATTGATTAAGCTAATGCACTCATACTCACTATAATCTGAAATGCATCTAAGAAAATAACTAAATCTCCATTTGTCTATCTTGTGGTGTCCTTCAATTTCTTCAACAACTATAAAATATTCTCTCCCTTTTAAAGAAAAGGTAATGATGGAACACCCAAAATAAGGATAAGCGTGAATTCCCAATTTTTCCATTAAGATGATAGAATATTAATACATCAAATATGACATTTGGTTTCATCTTCCAAGCTATCTCTTGGACTCCAAGATGATTTTTCCTATTCACTAATGACAATTGTGAATAGTAAATACAATTTACCTTAACCCTAAATGATTAAGTTTCTAACATCCCCCCCTTTAATACGAAGGGGTACTTGTGATTTTAAGGATCCTCTAAAAGAGAGCTTAAATCTAGACATGAACAAGTGCCAAAGGCTAAACATCTGCTACTTGACAATGTGACCATGTGCCAAGTAAGCTAGCAGAAGCTAAAGACTTCTTCTAAGTGGTAAAAATGAAGTGCTCTCTAAATCAGTGGTTTTAGAATGACCACAAACTTGCTGGTTTTGGATGACCAAAAACCAAATAAATTAGCAGAAGCAACATAAGCTGATGTCTTCTACTAAATGGTAGTATTAGGATGACCACAAACCAAAAATATGGTTTTGGATGACTATAAACCATAAACTAGCATCAACAACAAAACTTATGTCTTTTACTAAATGGTGGTTTAAAACTGACTACAGACTTAAAAGGTAGTTTTAGGATGGCTATTTACCAAAAGGTAGAAAAAGCGACCAAAGTTGATGTCTTCTACTAACTGATGGTTTTAGGTTGACCACAAACCAAAAAGGTGGTTTTAGGATGACCACAAACCAATAAGTGCTCTAGAAAATGGATTTAGATCTGTCTTCTGGCTATAACTCTGACTCTCACTCTAGCTATTGGATATGGTTCTGATTGTGGCTCAAACTCGCTTGTTCCAGTGGATGGCACGACTTCGAAACTTGAAGCTTGACTATTGATCCATGATGTCCCCCCGTGTCAAATACAAGATGAGAAGTAGGAAAAATTTCATTGGTGTGATGGAAAAAGTGCATGGATGTGTCTTCAATGGCAAGGTATATCAAAGACGTAGGTTCGAGTGTCAGAACTAGACATAATACCTATCCAAACATTTCATGTGGTTTTGTGTTAAAACTAGACACAAAATACCATTGAGGAAAAATGGCATAAATATGAAACTTCTCATTCAGACATTATGTCAAACACTTTCAACAACTAGGGTTTTAATTAAAGATTCACATACAATATTTTGAAATTAAAACCACCATGCTAAAAGCTCTTCAAATACTGAAAACTAAACAAGAATATTGAACACAGTTATGTTTGGTCAATCTAGACCAGGCAAAACCCAAAGAGAAAATTTTTTATTAAAAAGACACTCAAAAAACTTCTTTACATTGCTTTTTTCTTCTATCCCACACTGACAAAATTCCACAAAAATATTACAGCAACATTCTACCTTGAAAAAACTGCCAAAGAACAATAGTATGACCTTCCCACACGTGTTGTGTGGTATTGTATGGCATGCTCACTCTTCCTCGATTTTCGAGCCCGCACGTGCCAAAAAATCTTGTTGTACAATCATGACAGTATGCATTTATTGCATCAACAACTACCTAGGAAAACATGCCCACACGTGCTACTATACAGTCTGCTCAAAATGTTGTACGACATACTTGTGGTTGCCTTGGAATAATGTGCGTTGCTGTGTTTTCTTGGGAAATATGCCCAGTATTTTCCTTGGGAATCCTTCTTCTCCTCTTTCTCTTATTGGTGGTGGCGGGTCATTCTTTGCTCTTTTTTAATTGTTTTATACTTTAAATTTGGTAACTAACATTTTATCTGCCCATCCAAGGGCTAAGATTAAATTACAAAATCAAGGGTCTAAATTAAATGCTCTTTTAATATTGAATTCACTAAATATTAAATACATCACTTAAGTGAGACCCACATTCATAAAGTGCAAAACATGTCTTTATTTATATAAACCTTGTATCAATACACAAAGGAACAAAGTCTTTAAGTCCCCCTCATCAGAACCACACCAAACCTATAAGGGAGCACCTTCAAAGTTAAATTTTCAACACTCCCTCCTAACAAGGGAGGTCCTTCCAACACCATCTAAGTATCCATCTCTGATTTTTGAAGCACCTCCCTCCTGCTCTGGAATGCCTCTCAAAGACAAGTGCCTAACCTGAATTGAAACTCCGACTCTTGAGACTCCATTTGAGCTTCATGAACCTGCTCATCACCACCAGCCTGGCTGAGTCTTCTACCGGTGCTTTAGAGAGATCCACTCTCCTCGTCAAAAGAAATGTAAATAACATGTTGATCAGGTGCATCTCATGCCCCATCCTCTAACTTTGACTTAGATAGCCATCCACCTCTCCCTAGACATATAAGATGTCCTCTCAATATATATAACATGTCCCTGTGATCACCAAGCAAGATTGTGGTGCCAACTGGTTCATCTGCCTGATACAAGAAAACATAACCAGATCTAACCACCAACCCATAACCATCATCCTCAAAAGATGACACCGAGAATTTACTAACTCTCATCCCAGGAACAAAAAGAATTCCATGTATCTTTAGGACCTCACCAAGGACCAGTTGGAACCTGACTATTCCAACCCCTTGAATATACCTATGGACTGTCAATATATGTTTGTAGATAATGTCTTGATCCCAACTCTATGATGATTTGGAAGGAATCATATAATCAAGTCATATGTATGGTTGACCCACTGTCAACTATCCAAGCATGCTCAAAAGATGAACTCCCCACACTAGAGTCAATGGAGACTAGAGAAAATTCCTACTCAAACTTTGTGGCAAATTCTTCTATTGTTGCAGATCTTGAGTCTTTCTTTGTCTTTCCCTTCTTCTCAAGACATTTTGAGGCATAGTGTCCAAACTAACCACACTAGAAACATTTGATCTTACTCCATCTTTATTTTCTTCATCTTCTCGCTCTTAACCTTACGAACCACATTCTCCTCAATCTCACCATTTTTGAATTGTTGTCTTTTAAAAGCCTCATCCTGAGTCTCTTCTTGGATGAAGTCATCCCACAATCTCCCAATTGGGTTTATGCTCCTTGGAAACTATACCCTTTACAAAGGTATTCAATGCAACTGAAAAATCATTCATGGTAGTTCTCACCATTTCCACATCTGTTACAACTTCTCCAACTTCTGCAAGTTCATCTTGAACTTAGTGATTCTAGTGAGGTATGAGGCCTTTTCATTTTCAGTCATCCTGATATCCCTCGGCTTTTCTCTCAATACCATCTTTATGTTCTCACTGCTGCTCTGGTACAGGTTTGTTAAAGAAGTCCACATCTCTAAAGCGTTTTCTTTTCTTGCAACATGAGGAACAAGGTGGTCCTTGACAGCATCAAGTATCACCCTCTTGGCCTTCACATTCTTTTTCGGATAGCCTGCATAACCGATTGCATCAACAGTCTCATCAAGTATTGTGCCTGTCGCCTCAATTATGTCCCATAACTCCACTTCCTCCAACAATAAAACAATGCACTCTATCCACATACTTAAGTTGGATTCCCAATCCAACCGGTCTTCAAATCTCAAGCTAGTAGACATTACTTCAAAATTGAAAACTTCAAGTCACACACTGTGAAACATTTGATTGCTTCCTACTTCAGTATCACTTTAATACCATGAAGAAAAATGACATAAACATGAAACATCTCATTTAGACATTATGTCAAACACTTTCAACAACTAGGGTTTTAAGTAAAGATTCACATACAATACTTTGAAATTAAAACCACCATGCTAAAAGCCCTTCAAATACTTCAAATTGAACAAGCACATTGAACACAACTAATTTTAGTCAATCTAGACTAGGAAAAAACCCAACCTAGGGAAAACCCAAAGATAAAAAATTTACTAAGAAGACACTCATAAAACTTCTTTACACTGGAATTTTCTTCTATCCCACACTTGTAAAATTCCACAAAAATATTACAGCAACAGTCTACCTTGAAAAATGTGACAATGAACAACAGTACGACTTGCCCACACGTGATGTACGATACTGTATGGCCTTCTCACTCCTCTGCCTTGATTTTCGAGCCCACACATGCCAAAAACGCTTGTTGTATTGTCTAGACAGTCTGCATTTATTGCACCAACCACTGCCTAAGGAAATGTGCCCACACATGTTGTACGGCCTGCTCATAATATTGTACGACATGTTTATGGTTGCCTTGGAATGTGTGTTTTGTTTTCTTGGGAAATGTGCCCAATCTTTGCCTTGGGAACCCTTTTTGCATTTAGTCTTCTCCTCTTTCTCTTCTTGGTGGTGGTGTGTCCTTCTTTGCCCATTTTCCATTGTTTTATACTTAAAATTTTGTAACTAACTTCTTAACTACCCATCCAAAGGCTAAGATTAAATTACAAAATCAAGGGTTTAAATTAAAATTTCTTTTAATAATTAATTCACTAATTATTAGATACATCACTTAAGTACAAAACATGCCTTTATTTACATAAAAGTCATTTTTTACATAAATACACAAAGGAACAAAGTCTTCAAGCCCCCCTCATCACATCCACACCAAAACTATGAGGAGGACCTTAAGAGTTAACTTTTCAACAACCACAATCTTAATTATGAATCATTGGAAACACATAAAGCCTTTTAGTGCTGAGACCTACGAGGGATTCTTGCAAGTCCATGGTTTAACAGTGAGACTCAATCCCAAAAAATGAAGGGTGTCAATTTCTATCGAGAATTCACTCGATACAATTCAACTTAACTTCATTTAACACTCAAAATACTATTGCAAACACCAAGAAACAAGTAAACTTAAAAAAATACTATTTAGAAGATACAAATTGTTGTGAATCAATATAAACTGTAGGAATGCTTTACCTTTGAATCTTTGAATCATAACTTAATGATGCTTCAATGATCTCATTTTCTTTATAAAATAACCAACCATGCTATGCTGAAATTTCTAGCTTTTCACAAAGAGAAAACCACTCATTGAGAGTCTGACGCCCTCTCCCACTAACGAGAAATACAAAGTTCTTTGAATTGTTAGTCTCTCAAGTCTTCCAACTATTAGAATTATTGTGCCATTAGATCTTCAAAGCAATGAGTGCAATCATATTCTTAATTATTATGCAGTGAAAATGAATGAATAATACACATTGAACAAAACAAATCCCACGGGAAACATACAAGTATTGCTCAGATCATTACAGTATAAACTTCATTACATCATAGCAGTATACAATAGTAATACATAAAGGAGAATTCAAATCATTAAAGATGAATTTGAATCTTCCAACTTAATCTAACTGCATGGCTAACTAGAAGTGTCTAAATCACTATCGGAGTTCAACTGGCTAACTCCAGATGTCTAATACAGATTCTCAATCAGTTACAATCAATCAAACCAGTCTAACTGCAGTGGTTGGTGAGAAGTAGGTGAGAACTCGGGCCTTCCCACATGCAGCCATGCAAAACTAGCGCTAACGGAGCTGGAGGATATCTAACTGAATGTAATTGAAGCATAACTAAGCTTAACTAGTTACTAACTGCCAACAACTGAAGGAGGTCGGTGCCGACACTCCCAGTGGCTCCTAAAATGTAGGGATCGGTCTAGGAGACACCTAAATTGATGCATGCAAGTGTAGTCAGTTCCAATTAGCCACTACCGATGTTCCCCACACACTAGTGACTGGTACATGTGGCTCCATTAGGCCAAGTGGACCCAATAATAACTAAATGACTCCTAAGTTAGGAAAATATAATCTAATAGATAGTTTGGACAATGGAGGATTATAAATCCTAACACCCCCCCTGAATCCTAACTTGGACAATTGTGGGCCCTGGCAACAAGGCCAAAAGTACCCATATACAATATAAAAGATAAAAAAAATGTTGCTTAATAAACCGAGGAAATAGGGGAAAACCTCATGGAAACCCCCCTCCCCCTCAAAATAAGCAGGAATAGGAAAACACAAGCTATCTTTTAGAAGAAAGAAGCTTCCTCCTTAGAAAAATAACTTGTCAAAAACTCTACTGCAATTTGCAGCACTATGCAGCAGTATGGTTCCTTTGCGCAACATAATCCTGAAGTTGTGCATGTGAACCTCTCAATGTCCTTCTGAACTGGTGAACATGTGTGTTTCTTCAGTATGGAAGAGGTGGAGAATGATCAAATTTCTTCTTCTGTGGGCCAAGTGGTCATTCGCTATCATCATGTAGCACTCTCCTGGAATTTTGTTGCACCACTCTGTAGGGAGCGAATCTATGAGGGAAAGAGCCACATGCTCATTCTGATACTGGGACCTAGTTCTCCTTCTGTCTTTTGGATTCCCAACACCATCCCCAGCTACATCAATGAGAATTTGAGCTCATCTAGGCTTAGGCCTTTGGTTTGGAATGGATATTGGATCTGGATCTAAAATCTCATGAGGTTCAGCCTCAATAGCAGGATCATGCTGGTCTTGATCCTCTTCATCTGAATCTTAAACATGTAACAAATCATCATCATCAAAAGGTAGTGGAAGAGTGGTTATACGTTCTTGTGCTTCAGATGGTGGTGCATCACACAACTGATCTTCTTCAAACTGAACACTTCACTCAATGAAGCATTTCCTAGTTGCAACCTCCATCAACTTGTATGCTTTTGCATCTTTTGCATATCCCAGCAGAATGCATTCGCTACTTTGGGCTTGGAAGGCCTTCCTCTTGTCAATGGATATTCTGGCCCAAGCTTTGGAACCAAAAACTATGAAAGACGTTGGGCTTATGCCCATGCAGTGCTTTGAATGGAGTGGCCCCAACCGCTTATTTATGAGGCACTTTGTTTTGAAAATGTGAAGCATAGTTTATAGCTTCTACCCAAAGAGAAGGAGGGAGATTCTTGGCATGGAGAAGCCATGTTTCCACCTCCTTCAGTGATCTGTTCTTCTTCTCAGCCACACCATTTTGTTGTGGTGTGTATGGAACTGAGTGTTCCATTCGAATCCCCTCTTATTCACAATAATACTGAAAAACTCTTTTGATGTACTCTCCTCCTTTATAAGATCTTATGGACTTGATCTTTTTACTGAAACAATTCTCAACCATAGCTTTAAAAACTTTAAAAATCTCAAAAACTTATTATTTTTGTTTCATAAAGTAGATCCAGCAGTACCTAGAACAATCATCAATAAAGGTGAGGAAATACTTGCAACCATTAATGGATATTGTGGGCATTGGTCCAACCACATCACTATGTATCAAATCAAGTATAGAGACATCTCTATGTGCCTTCCCAACTTCATACCTCTTCTCTGGATGCTTACCTACCAAGCAACCAGAACATACTCCATCGGAAGTTTGGATGAGAGGAAAACCTTCAACCATTTTATCACTGTGGAGTTGTTGGGGATATTTGAAATTGAGATGCCCAAATCTCTCATGCCAAATCTTACTGGTGTTGTTAACATGAGTCAATAAAGTTAAAGGAGGTGAGACAGGTAAAAAATGTGAGAGCACATAAGCTTTGGTAGAATGATTTGCAATATCTTTCGCTATGAGCTTTCCAGTAGCTTTTTCTATGATCTTAACTAAGTCTAAGTTGAATGTAACTCTCTTGGGAGAGCCTGTATGGGTCATCTGATAAACAAACAACAAATTAGCTGCAAGAGAGGGCACATTGAGAACATTTTTGAACTCACCATGTTGGATTTTAATTGAACCTCTTTCCGTTGCTGGTATTTGGGAATCATCTCCCATGTGAATATTAGGCCCTTTTGATAGTGTGAGGGTAGAGAACGATTCCTTGGAGGCAACCATGTGGTTGGATGCTCCAAAATCAATCAAGTATGTTGTTCACTGAATAAGGCTATCCATCAAGGCATGGAACATTTCATCATCTTATGTCTGTGGTCCATCATCAGACTTCTTTGCTCTTTCTGGAAGAGCAATGTTATTCTGCTTGAGAAGGGAAGTCAATTGGTCGACTTGCTTCTTCATACAAGAGTCTTGTGGATGAAAATCCCTCATACAATATGGACACGTCTTCTTTTCAAACTTTTTCTTCTTCTTAGAGCCCAAAGCTCCTTCGGAAGTCTTCTGATTCTCTTTAGGCTTCGAATCAGATGCTTTAGGATCCTTCCCCTTAGGTATCCCTTTAGCTTGCGCTTTGGTAGAGTCTGTCACTAGGAGAGCTTGGTTTTTAGAAGTCTGGGTGACTCCCATCTAGACCAACTTCTCTTGCTCCTATATTAAGGACCCGACAAAGGAATCAAGTGAGGGCATTTTCCAATTGGGAATGGAAGCTCTTCCAGAATGGAAGATAGAGACAAATACAGAATACTCAGTACCTAGTTTGCTGAGTATGGAGAGCACATGATGCTCATCCTTTATTTCTATTTTCGCATTGTCTGTATTGGAGTGCAAGAGACTTGAATTTTGTAAAGAATTGTTGTATGTTCTCGAAACTGCTAGGATGTAAGGCTACCAACTCGTTCTCCAACATGTATCCCCGGAGCTCATCTTGCTTGCCAAACAAGACTTCAAGATTCTTCCGAGCATCTTTGGGAGTCCTCAAACCTTCAAGGTGAAAGAGGAGTTCTCTAAAGATGTGAGTACATATATAACCAAAAGCTTCATCTGAGCAGTTCATAAACTTGTTTTTCTCAGCTGGATGATGGGGCCCAACCTCCCTTCCAAGTAGTATCCTGAAGTATCTCTTGTTGCGCAAGGAAACCTGCATATATTCCCTCCAATCAACATAATTGAAGGGTGTTAGGATCTAAGGTGTGGAAGGTTGAGAATCCACAATTCTACTGTTGATCAGACAATATGTTCAATCAAGCTACATAGCACCTGTGGAAAAATCACTGCAAAACCAAAACGGTTCGCACTATGTTAGAATCAGGCCTTCCCTCTTGACATGTACACTTTTTTCAGGGTCCATCACACCCGCACCGCCACTCTAAATAAATTCAATAGAATCAAGGCACTCTTTGTGGGACTTCTATGGAAACCCAACTACTTTTGTTGTGCAATGGAGAGTAGACAGACTTGAAGCTTGCCTGAGATGGCTCTGATACCATATTAGAATTATTGTGCCATTAGATCTTCAGAGCAATGAGTGCAATAAGATTCTTAATTATTATGCAGTGAAAATGAATGAATAACACACACTGAACAAAACAAATCTCACAGGAAACAGACAAGTATTGCTCAAATAATTACAGTATAAACTTCATTACATCCCAGCAGTATACAATGGTGATACATAAAGGAGAATTCGAATCTACCAACTCAATCTGACTAAATGGCTAACTAGAAGTGTCTAAATCACTATCGGAGTTCAACTGGCTCACTCCAGATATCTAATCCAGTCTCTCAATCAGTTACAATCAATCAAACCAATCTAACTGCAATGGTAGGTGAGAAGTAGGTGAGAACTGACGTCTTCCCACATGCAGCCATGCAAAACTGGCACTAACTGAACTGGAGTATATCTAACTGAATGTAACCGAAGAATAACTAAGCTTAACTAGTTATCAACTGCCAACAACTAAAGGAGGTTGGTGTCGACATTCCTAGTGGCTCCTAAAATGTAGGGACTCGTCTAGGAGGTGCCTAAACTGATGCATGCAAATGCAATCAGTTCTAGTTAACCTCTATCGGTGTTTCCCACACTCTAATGACTGGTATATGTGGCCCCATTAGGCCAAGTGGACCCAATGGTACTAGTGGACCCAATAATAACTAAATGACTCCTAAGTTAAGAAAATATAATCTAATAGACAATTTGGACAAGGGAGGATTATAAATCCTAACACCAACCTCTAGACCACCCAAAACAAAAGCACTATGAATGCCAAACTTTCAAAACCCCTGTGTTGGACTACAAACATTGTTCCATACATAATGTCCCAATAGCACAAGTAGAATTGTTGTGCAAAAGATGGAATTGGATGTTGACAACTTGGACTATCTATCATGGTCTTTGGTATATTTCAAATGTAGCAATAAAGGTCTTCATTGAGCAGGGCTATTCCACTGAACTTGTTGACACATTTCTAAAAGAGGTGTCACTTATGAAGAGGCAAAGGCATCTAAACAAACTTCTTTTTATTGGGGCAGTTACATATGTTGAGTTGTGTGTTGTCTCGTCATTTTTCACAGGAATAGGGACATTATCGTAAAAACCCATGTTCATCATATGTAATAATGAACAATATCTTGTTCTTCTGGGGACTTGACCTCAGGACCTCATACATATCTTTCACAAACTTCTACCCTTCAACAAAATCATGGGAAGGTTGGTCATCATTTCCAGGCAAAATCTCAAGGTCGAAGTAACGTTGCTCGATCACCACATAATTCAGCAGCATCCCATGCTTGGAATGGGATTTGAACTCGAGATCGTATGGGTCACAAACTTGGTGATATACTTGAGCTTTTTGAGGTTTCTATAGAACATAGTGTTGGGGGTATATTGATAGTAAATATTGAGGTCAATTATGTATTCGGCTATGGATTCAAGGGTGGTCTTTTGCAAATATCCTTCGATGAGTTTCTTGGAATCGTTACTTGTGGCTCCATGGGAAGTCGTAGAATGAACATAGTGTCTATTGGGTTGTGTGGAGGTCGACACAGAAGCAAACCACTTGTCAAAGACTGCAAATTCACTCTTAAGATCCTTACTTCATGTCTATGTTAGGATTATTATAATCCTCCCTTGTCCATCTTAGTTTATTTTATCAGCTTCCTAGCTTATGATGATGTTATCACCTTCATTAGTGTATGGAGAATTTCTCTGGGGTCCACTAGCCACTTGATGCGCCCTCATGCGTCAATTTAGGAGTTGTAGAGACCAATCCCTCGATTTTAGGAGACCACACTGAGTTTTGGGAGTCCCACCTTTAGTTCACCCTAATCAGTGTTGAGTGATGCTTCGATGGGCCACCTTCACTTCACTCTCAGTTAGCCTATGCGCCTCTTTTGCATGATTTCAAGACAAAGGCTCCTTTTGTCACCTACCAAGGTCAGTTAACTGATTGTTAACTATTTCAGTTGTCTAGAGTTGCACTAATGAGTCTTCAGTGGCGATTTTTCCAAAGTTAGTCATTTCTGGAGTCTGGGATTTGAATCACTCCTAGAGGATTCGGATTTCCTTCGTTGTATTATGGATGTATTGTACTCATATTAATGATTAGTGTGTCCAACTATTGCTAGCAATTGAGTGTTCCTTCTATGGCTGATTTCACTAAGCTTGTTTATCAATTCTAACACTGTAATTCATCCTCCTTCATGCTTCTTTCGCAATAAGATTCAAAATAGCCTGAAGATCTTGTGGAATTAATAATTTAACATGGTATCAAAGCTCTACAGAGCCGGTTTATCCTCGAATTGAGAGTTTTATGTGGGTTTTGAGAAAAAATCAGTAAATTGTGTTGTTGCTATAACTGCAAAAATGGAGAATTCAACTTCCTTGACGCCAAGAATCCTCACACCTTTCAATAACCTGGATTGGAGGGAAGATATGTAGTTAGTCTTGTGCACCAAGAGTCTGTATAGGATCACAATGGGCAAGGAGGCCGAACCCTAGTTGTCGATTGAGAAATCAAAGTACCTAAACAAATTAAATGAAGCTTTTGGTTTTATGTGTATTCACATTTCCAGAGAGTTGTTCTTCCATCTTGAAGGATTAAAAACTCCAAGAGAAGTCTGGTTAAAGTTCGAATCATTGTTTGGCAAGCAAGATGCGCTGAGAGGCCATATTTTGGAGAATGAATTAATTGCTCTTCAACTCGGCAATTTCGAAACCATCCAACAATTTTTCACTAAATTCAAGTCTTTGGTGATGCAGTGCAAACAATGTGGAATTGACAAGAAGGATAAGCAGTTGGTTCCTATCCATTCTGAGTAAATTGGCTCTGAATTTTCAGTTTTTGTGTCCACCTTCCACTCTGGGAGACTAACTACCCCAAACTAGCGAATGCCTTCACTTGATGCATTCATTGAATCCCTGATCCAAGAACAAAATAAGTTAATCCAAATGGGAGCCCTAAAAGCCTCCAAGAATCAAGCTTTTTTGGCTATGGAGTCAAAGAATGTGCAAGCAAAAGGGAAGCAGAAGGGAAAGGACAAGGAAAATTTTGAATTCAAACCAAAGGAGAAGCTTGATCCATTAGGTGGAGCCTCCGGTTCTAAGAAGGATAAGCAGAAGAGGTTTGAAAATACCAAGTGTACCTATTGCAAGAAAGGAAACTATCCAGAGAATTTATGTATGAAGAAAACTATAGATCAAGTGGCCAGCGTTCTTGAACAACAACACATTGCCCTCCCAAAAGGTGCAAGGAAGATTGATTCTAGAAGCAAGACAGATGATCATGAGAGATGCCATGCACTAAAGGTTGGCTTTTCAAAATCTCAAGCTTTCCTCATTGATTATGGAGCCTCCAACCACATGGTTGCCTCCAAAGAGTCATTTTCTTCATTAAATCTCACCGATGGTCCAAGTATTCACATGGAAGATGATACTCAGATCCAGGTTGTAGGGAAGAGCACAATACAACTTGAACATGGTGTGTTCAAAAATGTTATGTATGCCTTCTTTAGCAACAAATTTGTTATCTGTTTACCAAATGACACACACTAGTTCACCAAAGAAAGTTGTTTTGGACCTAACACAATTGAGATCTCAGATATCTCTACTGGGAAGCTGATAGCTAAAGGTGTTGCAAACCATGCCTCCAAGGCATACGAGTTCTCACACTTTTTTCCATACTCAAATCCATTGCAAGATCTGTAGCTAGTTGAAGAGGAAGGTAAATCTACTCTACCTAAAGCATTTGCACATGATAATGTTTCTTGTGATGATTCATAATTCGAAGATGAGGACCAAGTTGAATCAGATCTTGATATTGAGAATGAAGTTCAAGCAAATCCAGATCCATCTCCAATTCATGCTCCCAATCCTAGGCTTAAATGGGCTCAAAACTCATTAAAGTTGTTGAGAACATGGTTGAGGATCCATTTAACAGAAGGAGAACTAGATAACAATTTCAAGATGAGAACCTTACACTGTGTTATACATATCCACTTCTCCCAAAGAGGTGTTATATTCTCCTAGAGAGGTGCAAAATTGATAGTGGTGCCATGATCTATAGTCCTACAAAGAGGCTTTCCATGGCTGCCATGGATGAGGAATATGAGTCACTACAGAACAATGAGACATTGGATCTTGTCTCTTTTCCTTTAGAGAGAAAAGACAAAAGTGTCTTTCTACATGATAACTTGAAGAAGAGATTTACATGGAACAACTTAAGGGGTACAGTGATGATCCTTCCTTGGTATGCAAGCTGAGGAAATCATTGTATGCGCTCAAGCAAGCCCCTAGGCATGACACTATAGATTATTTCTTATTGACACAGAGGTTCGAAAGGTACAAGTTTGACTGCAAAACAGAGAGGTTCACATGCATTGTATAACAAGTGCATAGCAGACCATCACACTGCATTACTGCACTACGGAGGAGCAAGTTGCAAACATATTTTCACAAAGTCTTTCACTTGGAAGATATTTGTCTATCTCAAATCTCAGCTTCGAGTGAAGGCTTGATTCAATCCCATACTATTTATTTTGAGGGAGGGGGGGGGGGGGAGGTTCCCATGAGGTTTTCCCTGTTTCCTTAGTTGATTGAGCAGTTATTTTTTCATTTTTTATTGTATGGGTGACATTTGGTCTCAGTTGCCAGGGCCCGAGTTGTCCAAGTTTGGATTAAGGGGGGGTGTTAGGGTTATTATAATCCTCCCTCGTCCACCTTAGTTTATTTTAGCAGTTTTCTAGCTTAGGATGATATTATCACCTTCATTAGTGCATGGAGAAGTTATATGGGGCCCACTAGCCACTTGATGCGCCCTCATGCATAGTTTAGGAGCTCTAGTGACCAATCCCTAGATTTTATGAGATACGCTGAGTTATGGGAGTCCCACCTTCAATTCACCATAATCTGTGTTGAGTCATGCTCCAATGGGCCACCTTCACTTCACTCTCAATTAGCTTATGCGCCTCTTTTGCATGATTTTAGGACAAAGGCACCTTTGGTCATCTACCAAGGTTAGTTAACTGACTATTAACTGTTTCAGTTGTCTGGAGTTGCACTAGTAAGCCTTCATTAGTGATTTTTCTAAAGTTAGTCATGTTTGGAGTCTGGGATTCAAATCACTTCTAGAGGATTCAAATTTCCTTCATTGTATTATATGGATGTATTGTACTCAGATTAATGATTAGTGAGTCCAACTATTGTTGTCACTTGAGTGTTCCTTCTATGGTTAATTTCACAATGCATGTTTATCAATTCTAACGTTGTAATCCATCCTCCTTCATACTTCTTTCACAGTAAGATTCAATACAACCTGAAGATCTTGTGGAATTGATATTTTTACAATTTGAATCCATTCATGACGATGTGAGACATGTTCTTCTAGATAATCGCGGCATGTTGGGCGAATCCGGTCATGGGAGGAGGATCTACAGTGGTGTCCATGGAGTTTCCGAGGACTTGTTCTTTGATTGCTTATTAGGATGAATGATCAGGATCTGGATCAACATGTTCAACTTTGTTATGGAAAAAACCTTTAGCAGAGTTGGGATCTATTTTAGAGATTGGGTTCCATTCCTACCTTGTTACAGCGTTTATCTATGGATTCAGCTGCTTCATCTACCCTAGCATATGATCAAATTATCAATTCTCTTGGATGAAGACCAAAATTGTTTTTTTCAAACCAAATATCGCCATCTTCCACACTCTACTCTAGCTCACACGAAGGAATAATGAAAAACTCACACATACGAGAGTTTCTTTGCTCAGGAGGAAAAGGCTACCCTGAAAGAAGCAAGCACGCAAAGGGGAGATTAGGGTAACACACAAGTGAAAGAATACTAGCATGCAGGTCTTGAATACACCCATGTAAAAGGCTGGAGGTATATTAACCTGGCAACATATGAATACGTAGATCAGTATACCATTGACAATACCTAAGTATGACAATATTTAGAGAGTAGGACAGGATGTTGCAGAGAATATCTCAAGAATTTGCAACACACAGAGATAACAAGTAGACTAAGCATAACTTGCAAGTGCTCAATATAGTGCACGGAGTTGGCAGAAAGGAAAACGGGGAAGATAGTTATGGCAATGTTCCAAGCACAGTCCACAGGGCTCAAAATAGCTCTAATATCAATGTTGAAACACTCAAAATAAGGATAAATGTGAATGCTCCATTTTTCCATTAAGATGATAGAATATTAATATATATATTACATATAACGCCGAGTTAACAACCATAAATAATAAATACAATTTCCCATAACATATTAGGTTTCCAACAAGTAACCTCAAAAATTCTCGACCAAAACTCCAAGAAAGATCCCGACAAAGGTCGTATTAGTCTTTTGAACAAAGATGCTCTTTCCAAAGCGTGCATACAATATGGCACTTTTGCTAAAGAGCATATCAAATATTTTTTTCAAAGTCTTTCTAATAAGAAAGGAAGGTATTTCGTTATTTAAGGCTCTTTGCTAAAGAGCATACAAATACGTTTTTTCAAAGCCTTTCTAATAAGAAAGGAATGAATTTCGTTATTTGAGGCATTGTTTTCTTGAGTTTAGGTTACTCTCTTGCTAGAGAGCGTAACAAATATATTTTTTCAAGGTCTACATAATAATAAAGGAAGGCATTTGTTTACTTAAGACATCGTTTTCTGGAAGGCAAGGTTACTCTTTTGTGAAGGTTTTGGTAATATGTCGAAGCCTTCCATTGTGAAAACTTGAAATTTCGAATGCTCACAATGTCCAATGTTTCAACTTTAAAAGCAAGATACTATCTTGTGAAAAGGGAGTTTCTTTTGTTTAATAATAATTAGAGCTCACTCCACACCCAGCTGTTAACTAACTTAATAGACAAAAAGAATTACCTTAACGACCTATATAAAAGAAGGATCCTATACATACAATTTGAAAAATCATCCAATAAAAAATGCACAAATGGAGGAAGTGTAAGAAACATCCAAAGCACTCTAGGTTTCCATTGAATCAAATGGGCCAAACTAGAAAATTCTTGACAGAGCAAACAAAAGTAATTCTAGATGAAAGCGAAAACACATCCGTGTGCATCCAATGTTCAAAGTTTGAATGAAGAGTTTCGCTGGTACAAGGATGGACATGGGAGAATGTGAACAATGGCACTACTAGGGAGGGTGAATCTAATTCAATTAGAGGAAGAGATTAAATCTCTTCGTGTTGTTGGCCAGGATTCTAATCATCTTGGTAAAGGAGACTAATGAATTTAGAACACCAAAAAGGAAGGTGGCTAGGAGTGGGAAGGTTTTAGAACATCAAAAAGAAGGTGGCTAGTGGAAAGGATTCAAGGGAGGACAATGGACTTGCGGAGTAGTCAAAATGTAAAAAGAATCAAATTTTTTAATTCATGAATAATAAACAAGGTAAACCGTTGATTATGATTAAGGAGTCTAACCCCAAGAGGATCAAGAGAAATCTCACATCTAACTCATGATTCAAAAAAAACATTCTATTAAATAATACATAATTAATTGAATTATTAAATAAATAAACCTCAAATACAAAAACTAGGCTTCACATTTTAAATATCTCAATTCCAATAGTGAGCATATATAGCTATATTAAGGACATTAACTAAGGATCTCTTTAATATCAAAGATACACTAATTGGAATCAATTTTTTAAATTCATGAATAATAAACAAGGTAAACCATTGATTATGATTCTAATTAACTCATAATTAAAAAAAACATTCTATTAAATAATAAATAATTAAATAAATACACCTCAAAAAATTAAATTCCAAAAAATTTTAATACAAAAAACCAAGCTTCACATTTGAAATATCTCAATTCCAATAGTGAGCATATATAGCTACATTAAAGACATTAACTAACGATCTCTTTAATATATCAAAGATACACCAATAATAAAGTTGATACTCAGATTATATTGAGGGAACAATGCCATGTTAGAAGCTAACAGCCCAAAGTCATTTTTTTCTTTTTACTTATAGTTGATTAATTGAAATCATAATTACAAACTTAGTGAATAAAAGAAAGAGGAGCTATTTTATTTGTCTACGGTTGAAATCAATGGGTAAGTAAAATTGATCATTGAATCGAGAAATTATTTAAACACCGAAATAAATTAAATTAAATTAAATTAATTAATAAACAATAAATTAATCAACTTGAACACAAAGATAGAGATATATTTGAGCCAACAGACTTTTTATATATTTTTCTCAATTCATTAGAGATATATACAAAACGACTATGGACTTGTCCAGGCTGGGTGCCAAAGGCTGGAGCACCCATTAAATACCACATTCTTTCTGTGCAAAGAGTTTGGACTTCAACCCCTGTCAATTCTTAAACCCAATGATGCTTTCTTTTCCCTCTACGCAATCATAATATCTTATTTTGAGCAACTTCTCCATAAATTACTTCTCTTATATAGGTATTGGATTGGAAATAATTTGGCAATTGCAAAGATGTTTTCAACAACTTAAAGTATTTACATGCATGTAATGATAATTTAATACAGTATGTCATAGACCTTGTGAAAATTTCATTAATTTAATAGAGTATGTCATAGGCCTTGTGAACATTTCAGTATGGTTGAGGGAATAGATCTTTAGATCTTTATCAGCATTATATCCATATATCAATCATAGCAGTACATACAACTTCTTATATTCGATGATTCATACAGTATGTCATAGGCCTTGTAAACATTTCAGTATGGTTGAGGGAATAGATCTTTAGATCTTTATCAGTCATTATATCCATATATCAATCATGGCAGTAGATACAATTTTTTATATTCGATGATTCATTAGGGCATTGCCACACGACAATTTAAGATCGGTGGATGATTCAACTGATCAAGCTAACCGTTCGGGATATATATATATATATATATATATATAATTACATTTACGAATAAAAAATATAACTTTTAGAACGTTTCTGGTACAACTAGTAACTTATTATATCAAATAATTAAATCAAGCAAGTAAAGAATCAAAATATCAAAACACATGAAAGTTCAGAATTAAAAGTAGAAGCAGATAGAACACTAACAGGCAGATGGAGCAACACCAACATGAAAATTATTCCCTTTCCTTTGACCTTTAGCAGCAGCCCTTGATGATTACGCTATGATTTCTTGGGTATGAATGGAAGAGGATATTGGAGATTGACACACTCAGAAACAAAATTGCAGACTTTAAATCTACCAATCTCATGCAAATCTAGCCAAAAGATGGTTCTCCTTACCTGCAAAGTCTTTGTGGGGAAACGGCAATGAAAAAATGAAGAAAGGAAGAGACCAACATGTTTTTAGGGTTTTTTAAAAACAGGAATCCACTTTTTTCGTGCCACACATCTTGGACATGTGAGGACAAATAATGACCATCCTCTTTGATGTGAGGACCCATCACAACGAACATGTAACACAATGTGTTCGACGCATGGCCATTTCATACCTTAGCTTATGCTATTTAACAAGTACAACAATCTAAAATAAGATGTATAATACAACATTGGTAGTGTTTGTTGGTGGTACACACTGATATTGCAATATTATTGAACTTTCACGAGTGTAACTATTCCAGTCAGATGCCAGTGCTCAGGGAATTTGGCGTCTACAGAGCGTCGTTACCATCCATTGTACAATGAAGCAAATATTCTCAATATCCATTTGCTAGTTGAAACTTGAATACTAAACATAGCCATATTCCGCTGCAAACAATAAGCCCAGACTTTGAAGCCTCAAGGATTAGCGCAATAAGTCGGTGCCACTGTTGCTAGGCAGTTGGCGTCCTGTAGAAGCCCCCCATTCTATACCCACATGATCAAGCGCACTAAGTCTACAGCATCCGCTTTACACTAGGTATCATCCTCAGATCAGGGGATGTATCCGAGAGTTTTCCAGGGATTCATTTCCAAGGAGAAAAAACAAATTATGAAAAGTCACAATAGGACAGGGTCGCAAACTTGTTTAATGCCATTAGATCTTTAAAGGTCATTTGAGTAGAGGTTTTCCTGTTCAATGAAGCCAAAGAAGATGGGAAACTCATGTAGAAAGTTGATTGCTGTTGAAACATCATATGTAATCGATGAGAGGAGCCTCATGTAAAGCAATGGATAGAAGAACTCAGATCTAGAGGCCTATTAGAGGACTTCGTAGATAGTGAAAGGAGGCAGAAAATCAAATCCACAAATCAAGGCTTTCTGGAAACTTCATGGATGTCTCTTGTGCAACAGATCGTAGCATCATTGCCGTCTTAAATAATGGAGGCAATTTTGAAGAATTGTTATGGTTAAGCAGATGAGTTTGTTCTTTTTCCGGATTAAAGCTCTTGTCTGCTAATGAGGTTTATTTAATAGGTTTCTATGTTGGCAGAAGTGAATAATGTATGGATGTCTCTTGTGCAACAGATCGTAGTATTATTGCCGTCTAAAATAATGGAGGCATTTTTGAAAAATTGCTATGGTTAAGCAGATGAGTTTATTCATTTTTCGGATTGAATCTCTTGTCAGCTACTGAGGTTTATTTAATAGGTTTCAATATTGGTATAAGTGAATAATGTATGGATGTCTGACAGTGTACTGTTAGTGATATCTCCGTATGTGTAAATTGTTCAAGCATGAGTATACCTGCTTTCATCCAATTTCTTTGTACCTATAATCAGGACTCGGCAGATGCCATTAGTAATTTAATTAAGAAAGGTCTATTTGAAGTTTGTAAGATTTAAAATTTTAATAGTCTCTTTCTTCAGTCTCGAGTAGATGTTCCTAATGGCAGTTTTGAGGTATATCTCATCCGCTCATTGGAGATTGGATACCAAGCAGAAAAGTCTATTTGGAGTTGTCTGGATTGAACATCTCTTTGATTGCATACAGAAACTAGTAAGAAAACTAGTAAGAGTGGTTACAAGCTATACCTCAGCTATTTGAATTTATAACGTAGCTCTGTTTGACAGTTTTGAGTCTTTGACCATTATTTACTCTCTTGCAATTGTTCCAAGCTCCAAGATAGCTTGGATAAGGTCTTTGTTAAGATTGCTGCCTTGAGATACCTATCAGCCTTTTTTCATTTTAGCTTGATTTCCTCTCATTGACCTGGCCAAGGAGCCATGCACATAGCCTGTGCCATGTAGCATCATTATTTGGCATGGTTCCCTGTATCTAAAATATGGGCAGAGAGCTTAAGAATGTTTTCCATTGAAGCCCATTGCAGTTATGTTCTTGGTTAAGCCTTGTCCCCTATGGATGCCCAGTTTAGTGTTTCTCAAACCCAGGATCTGCTTTTTATCCGGAGTTGCAAGGCTTGTTCAGGGTTAAGAATTAAGGTGCAGTCCCTGACTCCCTACCGGAAGGAAATGGGAGTTCTGTACATACTACATAGTCACAATTTCACAACGTTAAAAGTTAAAAACACGTTCACATTGTAGATGAACCACTTAGTAAGTTAGTACAGAATAATACTGTAAAAATGTGCCAAAAAGTTTAAAGAAAACAAATATAGAATCCAAGTACTTAGTCTTAATGCTTTGAAGTATTATGTATGTGTTACTGCTGACAGTCTAAGAACTAGAGTCTAGAAGTCTTTATATTCATATTTATGTTGACTTTGTTTCACATGAATTCTCTCTTTCCAAACATGTCCTTCTCTCCCTTTCCTTCTTGGTTGGAGATTGAATCACAGGGAGAAACTTCTATTTGGAGGTTCTCTGGCTTGGATGTCTCCGTGTTACAAGCTGCATACATCAGCCAGTAACAGTGGTTAAAACTTAAAAGGGATATATTGGGTACTGGTTTTTTCACCCTGAACCATTATTACTCTGATAGTTTTGGCCTCCTTATATGTGCAAGGTCACGCTCTTGCAGATTTCTAAAACCTCAAAGTGGCATTGGTGAGGTCTTTGTAGTCTTTAAGGTCTTTATCAACCTTTTTATTTGTGGCCTCATTTTTTGTCATAGACCATGCACACGGCGGGGTTGTAAACTCATTATTCACCAGGTTCCGTCATCTCTGGAATCCAGGCAGCTTAACCTAAGCCCCTGAGAATCCTTCCATTAGAAGCCCCACTGCCTTGTGTTCTTGGTCAAGCCTTGTCACCTGTTGGTCACCAGTATAGTGCATCTAGAACCCGGGATCCATATGCTCCCTGGCTTCACAAGGTTTTCCAGGTTTAAAGTTAGGTTGAAGTCATCATAGTTTGTGTACCTATATATAACAGTTGTGAAAACAACATGTAAAGCAACCACAAAATATGGAGTAATACTTCAGAAAAACATCCATAAAAATAAAAACAAGCCAATATAATAATAAATTATAATTTATTAGTTTTAACTTTATAACGCTTTAGAGTCTTCCCATATGTGCGCTCATTCTATTCCTTGTCTAAGAACTATAATTTTTGCCTTTTTGTATTTATATATTGATATTGTTTTTTATTTATATTGACATTGTTTTGTTTGAAACATTCTTTCCAAATTTTCCTTCTCTTCCTTTCCCTTCACTCCACCCAGATCGCAGCAAAATTTTCCCCTCCATTTCCTTTCTTCTTTTCCCACTCAACTAGCAAGAAACTTACAAAAGCAACACAAAAGGCAACCAACAACGTAATGCATAAGTCGGCATCTGCCAAGAGAAAGTACAATAAGAAATCTATATAAAAACTAAAAATTTATCAATATGAGCAACCTCTGTAAAGTTAAATTGTCAATTTTACTGACAAACATGTGTCATATATTCTATACCGTTAGGTTACTCTAATAGTTCATAAAAGCATCATAAATTATGAAAACCTTCTTGTTTTGTAATTATACTTATAGTTGTGGCCGTGGTTCATTTTTTGAGCCATCCTCCATTTCCTATTTTATTATTGCACTTTCCTGAGTAAAATACATGAATCGACCATTCCAATACAAGAAATAAAGACCCACTAATCAGCATTTATACCTAGGAGTGCCTTGCCAAGAGTAAATTAATCATGTATGCCTTACAAATTTCCATAACCATCCGTTGCTTGTATTTTCAAAATCTGCTTTTGAACTCTCCACCAGCACTAGAGTTGCATTCCCTCTTTCAATTTGTGAAGATTAATTGGGTAACACTAGGTTCTCCCCCAATAGTTTGAAAAGCATGCCACCTGTCTCTAAGCCGCTCCAAGTCCTTTGCAATTTTGACTATCCCTTGTAGCCATGGGCTTGAATAAAAAATAACCAAATATGCCCAGTTATCCATTGCACCCCCTTCACTTGACCTCCAACTCAGCGATGAAGATTCTACTTCCAGTTATCGTTGTATTCTATTTCTAACACAAAACTCTTGTAAGCGTGCAACCCTCTGTGGCTTGCAATTTATCTTTCTCACTATTTTCCTATGTAGCAAAGGAACTGTTCTTGGCTTTTAGGAAACCCATCTTCGAAGTTTCGACATTTTAAGGAGCTTGAGAACTTGTAGGGACTTTCCAAATCTAATAAAAACCGTTCCGGATGGTTGAGAACTTATTGGGAACTTTTACCCTCTAAAATTGGGAACTTGGAGACTTTTTTTTGCATGTTTCCTTCACCTGAAGCTTCCATGCATTCATGAACACCACCAATGGACACTGAAATTTCCAGGGAAGAGGATAAAGAGATGCAAAGATGTGCTTGATGCATTCTGCAACCTGAGCGTAAACGTATGGAACACTAAAAAGAAAATATTTTTAAATCTTACTTTAAAACTAAATTCATATATTATATTTAAATAAAAATTATCTTGAGATTTATTTTATAATAATTTAAATTTGATTATTTATACACCTTTGCAAATACCCTAGCATACATTTAATATTCTAATTCATTTTAATCATAGTTGACAGAATTGAAAACTTACTCTATACTTATAACCAAAATTATAGGGACTATGACTTCTAAAAATTCTCACTTTAAAAGAGTCTACCGTATATAATCAATGACATCAATGGTAATCCTGATATATTGTTATTTCCATCTGCTAAAGCCTAAGAGGTTATGATTACAACCATAATATAAGGGATAAGCTAAATCATATGGTTGTGTTAAAGTTTATTTTCTTCTCTATGTTTCTTTTTTTTTCATGTTTTTTTATTTACTTCATTTTATATTTTCTATATTTTTAATATATATTATTGTCGTTCCCATTCTACCATTTCCTACAAATTTGGGATAAACTTCTGTATATATATCCAATACTCGTATCCACATTCCCACTGTTCCTACATTCCAAAAACTTGTACTAACATTATTTTGAAAAGGATGAGTTAATTTTGTATGCCTGTTCACCTTACTCTCGTTTACATCATTAATCTTCAAGGCGCTTAGATTACAATGTCTAATGACCTTGATGCTAGGTAGGGATCTTGGGGTGACGCCCTTTATTTGATTAAGACCCTCTTCTACTTATAAATCTGATAATTTACGTGTACTACAAATAAACTGAAAGTTTGCTAGCAAATAAATTAACGGGATTTAGGATGACGGGATCGACCATCCAAATATATGCAATTGATCAAAGATATATTTTCCCTGAGAACATCTCCACTTCATCAAGCAACAATCTGCAATGACTGTGCCTAGGATGTATGCTGTGGAATTAGATGCACTTACACCCTCATTTTTCGAAGCCTCCCTATGCATTCCCTCTGAGTAATTTCCAGGTAGTCCTCTTTCAAAATGTATGTCCTAATATCTTTTCTAAAACCCGCCATATGCATATTAATATAAAAATAAATCCTTTACTGCTAACTCCAGGGTAAGTGCTAACTGCTAAATATCGATGCATGCACATTGTGACATTAATACTCTAACTTCTTGTGGTAGCACAAATCATGTTCAATTACAAACCAAAATAAATTATAAATGCATGCACATTATGACATTAACACTCCAACTGCTTGTGGTAGCACGAATCGCGTTCAATTACAAACCAAAAGAAATTATAACATCTATTTGAACAGTACTAGGGCCCTCTCTCATTCTATTGTCTGATGATTGCAAGTGTGTATCACGCGGGTTCTTTTAATGTGTATGCGGCGCGCACACACATGTTAATATTACATAAAGCTAACATACAAAGCCTCAAGAGGGCTTAATGTGCCTTCAAGGCTGGAGTATCATGGGAATGAAATATTCTTCCAGATCAAGGATAGAATTAGATGCCTTTGGAATCTTTCAGAAGCCTTTTTACTCACGATAGAAGATAGAAGGCAGTAAATCTTTTGCCTTCAAATGAAAAGATACACCAAAACATTTTGTTGAAGAATAAGTCAATTTATCTGTTATTTATTAAAATAAATCTAGTGAAGAAACAACAATCTTACTGGTCTTGCAATAGACATTTTATATTCTAAACTCGTAGCTTTGAAGGAAAAATCCACATTTCAAATTTGATCCTTGTCTCAGCATTTCTCCAAACGAAAGTAGAATATATTCTTGTGATGATTTGATCATAATGAGGTGCTTGGCCAGCTATACCAAGTGGATCGATACCCTTTTCTTCGCTTTGTTCATTTGACCACCAACCTAACCTGTAGAAATCGAGGCCTGAAACCACATGGAGTACGAACAGCATGGTAGGCTACAGTAGAATATAGAGAGCAAAACGAACTAATACATACATAATACTTATATAGCAAATAAGAAAGCACCGCAGAAAGAGAATGCAGAGCACAAAGAATGCGCCTAGTATTGATATGCTTCAAAAAGAGTCATTCTTATTAGCACCTACGAAAAAAAGGCTCTTGCTGGTGCAAAAACACTAATACATACATAATACTTATATAGCAAGTAAGAAAGCACCGCAGAAAGAGAATGCAGAGCACAAAGAATGAGCCCAGAATTGATATGCTTCAAAAACAGTCATTCTTATTAGCACCTATGAAAAAAGGGCTCTTGCTGATGCAAAAAAGGAGTACTTTGAAACTCAAATTGTAAAATGGTTACCAACGGGACCTTGTTTTACTGGTGAGGTGGATGGAACTGTAATCCACCCACTAGGGTTCCATTCTCACTGTGGTCAGACCGACAGCCCCATCCAAAGGGCATAAGTATCAAAGGGATGAGACCAGGACCTGGCACCTAAGCTGGCACCTAAGCTGAAGAATGACTGTGCTGTGCGGTACAACCTTTGACCTCAGGGAAGTGTTTCTCACCGCTCTTCCAACAATAAATATAAAAATAATATTGGAAAATGGCTAATTAAGGAGAGAGAAAGTGGTTCGGTACAAAGGTCAAATATAAATAGACTGGCTTCATTTGAATATTCCTATGACTTTTAAGTTTTTCTGATTAATGTTCATCTTGATTCTAGACTCTCTCAATACTGTTGATTTTTAACTTCTGTGAGAATCATATCAATGAATACTTGAATTCAAATTGATACTGTACTGTAAAACCTGAGCAGACAAAAGAAGAATCATGTCCAATGTGCACCTCTCTGTGCATGTGGTTGGCTTTACTTGTAGCAAATCTAGTTATTCCCAAGTTTAATGTCATCTGCACTTGATAGCTGTGCAGTTTAACTTTATATTTATAATCAATCATTTTGATTAATGCTCATCTTGATTCTAGACTCTCTCAATACTGTTGATTTTTAACTTCTGTAAGAATCATATCAATGAATACTTGAATTCTAATTGATACTGTACTGTAAAATCTGAGCTGACAAAAGAAGAATCATGTCCAATCTGCACCTCTCTTTGCATGTGGTTGGCTTTACTTGTAGCAAATGATTTAATGTAGGAAATCTAGTTATTCCCATGTTTATTGTTATCTGCACTTGATAGCAGTTTATATTTATAATCAATCGTTTCGATTTTCAAATCCAGTATTATTGTAATCACCCATTAATAAGCCATTTTCTCATTAATAGGAAATTTTTAATTGTTGGGGGCATTTTCCGTCATTTCTATTCAATTTTTTTTTCCAAAATAGTGTCTTACTTGTCAATGGGATTTTTCCTTTTTCCCCAAAATATTGTTGTACTTGCCAATGTTAAGGGTTGTGTTTCACATTCCCACTGAGGTTCAAATATTGGAGAGACATTATGATTATATGATAAAGCAGAGGTGTTTTATATTTATGTTGTGTAAATTTTTGGAACGTGGTATAAGTATCAGATACGTTTAAAAGTTTATTTTTCTCCCAAATTTATAAGAAACGACAGGTTAGGAACAACAATAATACATATTAAAAAAATATAAAATAAAATAATTAAAAAAACATGAAAATAAAAAAAACATTAACATAAACCAGATGACTTAGCTTATCCATTAGATTGTGTAACTAGAACCTTTTAGCAAATGAAAATGGCAATAAAATCAAGATTAACATCCATGCCATTGATTATATTTAGTAAACTCTTTTTAAAGTGGGTACTTTTAGAAGTTATGGTGCCTATATTTGCAGCTATATGTATAGAGTAAGTTTTCAGTATTGTGTCAACCATGAATAAAATGTATTAGAATACTATGTGTACAAGATTTCTATGCTATAGTGTTTGTAAAGGTGTATAAATAATCACAATTAATTTATTATAAAATAAAAAATAAGATCATTTTTATTTAAATGTAATATATGAATTTAGTTTAAGTTTTAAGTATTGTGTCAACCATGACTAAAATATATTAAAATACTATGTGTACAAGATTTCTATGCTATAGTGTTTGTAAAGGTGTATAAATAATCACATTTAATTTATTATAAAATAAAAAAATAAGATAATTTTTATTTAAATGTAATATATGAATATGAATTTAGTTGTACAGTTAGATTTAAAACTATTTTCAATTAGTTAAAAGTTTTTTATTCATAAAGTAAATAGTAAAATATATAAATTTACTATCTTTTATTTAATATATAAAAACTCAAAACTCAAAATAGATTTATATTATAGGGTGAGTGAGCAATAGACACATATCACAATTCACCGACTAGACAAGGTAGCAGGAAATAGATTTTTATTGCAATTTAGTTTTCTAGAGAAAATTCTGAGTCAACCATGTATATGTATAGTAGGAAATATGAATGTCCTTAACAACCCATGAGGTGGTGAAGGAAACACCCAAGAAAAATTACTGAAGTTCCCAATTTTAGAAGCTAAAAATTCTCAATAAATTCCCAGCCATTCTGAACAAAGCTTTCCTGTGCTACATAGTTTTATACCCTATGCCAAAGTCCAACTCCCCCACACCAAAGATCAAATCCCCATAGATACATTTGGTTTAGTTAGATACATTTGGTTTAGTTAGATAGTATTGTTAGATGATAAGGAAAAGATGTTTCATATCCCGGTTGAAATCCCCTAGACAAATTTTGCCCCTCATGGGCGACACCCACACCAAGGTCAAAATCCCCATAGATGGGTTTTGCCCCTCATGGACAACCCAACACCAAAGCTCAAACCTCCCAGAGACACGTTTGCCTCTCATGGGCTGCCATGGGTAGTCTCCCCTGTCCAATCATGCAATCTCATGCTGTTGGGCAAGATGAAAGTCCTGTTTGCCCCTCATGGGCTGCCATGGGTAGTCTCCCCTGTCGAATCAGGCAATCTGATGGCAAGATGAAAGTCCTGTTTTCCGCTCATGGGCTACCATGGGTAGTCTCCTCTGGCCAATCAGGCAATCTCATACTGTTGGGGCAATGTCCTGGGTAAATTTAACACCCACGGCTGAGAAGTAGAAGGTATCCTTCAAAAGTATTGTTAGCCACCTACATTCTATCGTAATATTTCCAGATTGAATAAGGGTGACACGTTTGCCGCACAATAATAATCAGAAACATCTTGTACAAAGAAAAAATAAATAATGAAGTTTATTGGACTACACGATTTTGGCAAAATTTGATTAAATAGGTTCTTTAGTCACCCAACAGAACCAGAATACAGATTCATTGAAATAGCATGCCCATGTGACTCCATCGACATCTTCATAGACAGTATAATCGAAAACATGCATCAAAGACCAGAGAAATTTAATGATACTATCTCCAATACACGCCACATAAAATTTGGATAGCCAATGTTTGCAAAACGCCATTATATTACGCTATAACTCCGACGATGGATAGAATGTATTTGAAAAAACCCCATCTCAAGTGGTTTGAACTCGAAACCCTGCTGGCATCAAATGAGATTAAGCGCTGAGGCATACCTTGGCCAGCAACCTCTGCTCTTCCTCCTGAGCATTGGGGAAAGAAAAGGAGAGCTGCTGGTGAGAAAATTGATCCCTTTGGAGCTTGACCACGATTTCTTTGAGGAAGTTAATGGCCTGGAGGTCGTAGAAGTGCTTCTGCTCTGCAGTTATGCGGTACTGGCGGGCCTCCATTTGGAGGGACGCCTTCTCCTTCTGGAGGCGGGCAATCATGGCCATGGCCTCCTGCGCTGCCGTGGCTGCCGCACTCCTCTCTTTGTCGAGTTCCTCCTCGAACTCCAATTCCCTGCGGTGGCACTGGCAGGATTGGCACCGCTGAAGCTTTGACGTTATGAATGATATCATGACTCTCATCAAGAGGAGGATTGAGACCACCAATTGAAGCACAGCAGTTACTATGTCAGTCTCGCCGCCCATTGTTCAATGTCCACTGAAACACCCCTTCTTCTTCTTCAGGAGGGTTCAACGGCATTCTTCCTCTGTAATCTTATGTAAGAGTTGGATTTTGTTCCAGGAGTGCAAATACAAACCCTCGTCGCTTGGATATGATTGCTTTTCTGTTTACTCAAATCATTTTTTAATTGTGGTGAATCAATTTGTGTAACGGTCCAATCACTTATCCATTCTGTTTGTGTAGAAAAAATATGGGCGAAACGCTCTTGAAGTAAAAGACAGTAATCTTTTTTGTTATTTGAATTATAGATATTTAACATTGCGTTTTTTTCGCATCTTTATCTGTTAGAGGATGAAGCTATCCACGTATGTGTAACAGTGAATACCGTATTCTGTTTTATAATTCCTAGCAGCAAGTTCTGGCCATAAATTTGTTTTTAGTTTAATGAAAATTGAAAACTTGCCATAAATTTGTTTTTAGTTTGATGAAAAATGAAAAAAAATGAATGGGCTTTACATTAGTTTGATGAAAAATGAAAAAAAATGAATGGGCTTTACATTAATGAAAAGAGTGTTTGTTGTTTATAATGAAAAATGAATTTGGTTATGTTAAGAGGTATTTTTTTTCCATAGAAAATAAAAGTAATTATATTAACATTTTTCCGATGTATCAAAGAAACATAAATTTTCAGCAAAACTTCATACATAATATCAAGGACGATCAAAACTCATCCCTAAAGTTCAGAAGACAAGCATGAATCACAGAGAAAGATAATATATCAACTCGAAACTACAACAAACTAGGATAAAGTCCATAACAAACTCATCAAAAATTTCATCACCCAGATCATTTCAGCATAAACAGCGTCAATAGATCATATCCAAATAGAATAGATCCATCAAAACATCCAAAACAGCATCCAGCTAAACAACATCCAAACAACAACCAGATAGCAGCATAATCATCCAATATCAGCTCTAGCTAACAGCATCAATAACTGAGAACCAACATCCACAGAACAGCATCCATCGACATCATCGGCATCAGAACAACACCAAACTCAAAAATATTGATAAATCTCAAAGCAGCGAGAAGCTGAAAAATCTTTAATATACCAGAATCCTTCCATAACAGATGCTCTAGATTTTGCTAATTCATCTGCATTAGTATTTCTTTGGCCCAATTAATGACCAACTGAGAGTCTCCAAAAATCTGAATTTTATTAATATGATTGACCCAAGCCAAAGACAAAATAAGCTTTAAAGCACATAGCTCAGCAAAATTATTAGTACCAATCCCTAATCCAGCTTTGAAGGAGAAATAATGATCACCAGTAATGAAAAGCTTACCACCAGCTCTACAAATTTTAGGATCACCTCCTGTCGACCCATCAAAATACCCCCAAGCAAAATCTTTATCAATACTTTCTTCAACAACATTTCTAATGTTCAAAGATATTTTATCCTGAGGATAAGATTGCAACAATCCCAAACTAAAAGAAGTAACTTGTGATGGTACAAAATTGATATCCTCAAAATAGCTTTGATTCCTGGCCTTCCAAATAAACCATAAAACTATAAAAGGTAAAGACCTTATATGTTTGACTTCCTCAATGAGACACCAAGACTTCATACAAGTAATCATTGAATCCCCATTCCACAAATGCAACAGTTTTAACTTAATCTCAATATCAAGCCAAACACTTTTAGTGAATACACAGTCAACAGCTAAATGAAAGTTCGATTCAAGTTCCTTCTTACAAAGATAACATCTACCAGGGCCTTCCCTCCCTTTCCGAACTAAAACATCCCATGTAAGAGCTCTACCAGAAAATAAGAAACAACAGAATTTTTTTTATTTAAGTGGACATTTAAGTTTCCACAGCACTTTCCACCACCAGGAAAATTCCATTTCATTTCTGTCCAAAATCATTTGCAAATAACCATCTTTTGGAGTATATCTACCTGATTTGGACTGATTCCATACCAAAACATCAACTTCATTTCTTAATCTAACATGACTGGTTTTGAGGGTAGCAAGATAACTATTCCAAAGAGTAACATCACGTTGAGCCACTATCCCAAGATCTTCCACAGAGAGCCATCGTTGATCCAACAAGAAAGATGTTCCAGGACTGTCAATATCTTAAGGAAAAATATCCCAGCCAAATGTAATTTATCAGTAATTGAAGGAGGTAATAAGTGTCTCCATTTGCATCCAACCCACAAGATCCAGACCAAGGCGAACATCAGCCCCGTTCCCTACCTTCCAAACAAGGTAATTACCAATAATATCAAAGGACCACAACACTGCTTTCCAGCAGATGGAAATATTCCTCTTCTTTTTAACAGAAGATCTGATCCAATCCAATAAGGAACTAGGATGGACATATTTCTGCAAAGTAATTTTAACCCATATGCTCGAACCATGGATCAAGTTCCACACACTCTTTGCGGCAAGTGCCTTAGCAAAAACAACAGGAATTTTTAACCCCCGGCCTCCCATAAACTTAGGACATGCCAGCTTTTTCCAAGAAATCCAAGGTAAACCAGAAGAATCCTGATTTCCAAACCAAAGGAACTTGAAACACAACTTCCTAATCTTTTCAATGATCCCCACTGGTATCTAGAAATGCATCCAATATACCGGTATAGCTTCAAGAACAGACTTAATTAAAGTAAGCTTACCTCCCTTGGTTAACCATCTGAAGCTCCAATTCATAATCCTTTTTTCCACTTTGGCTATCAACCAATCCCAATACTTTATGAGATATCTGCAAGGTTTAAGATAGAAGCCTAGATACTTCAAACCAATCTCACATTTAAAAACATCGTAGGAAAAAATATCATGTAAAGTAATTAACTCAAACTCATCTAGGCCAGAATAATAAAAGGCGGATTTATCTCCATTAATCTTCATCCCGAATGCCTTGCAAAATACCAGTAATATTTCATACAAAGATGATAGAGACTGTTTAGATCCATCAGTTACCATTGCAATGTCATCCACAAAAAGAACATGAGATAAGGATAAATTATTTCCAAAAGAAATACCATGTAAATCCCCACAGGCATTTGCTGACAGAATAGCCCTTCCCAGACCTTCAACAACTATAAGGAAAAGCAAAGGAGCTAGAGGGCATCCTTGCCTAAGCCCCCTACCAGATCTAAAAAAAGGTGATGCAACACCATTTATAAGTAAGGCAAAAGAAACAAAGGTAAGACTACTCATAACTCAGGATAAGGAAACCCCTGAAAACCCCATTTTGGAAAGAAGCACTCAAAGATATGTCCAGCTAACACGATCATAGGCTTTTGACAAGTCTATTTTTGAGACCACCGACTTAAAATGCTTGCTGTGAATAGTATGCAAGCCTTCCTGAATCACCCCCACAGCTTCATGAATCTATCTTCCAGGTAGAAATCCAAACTGTTCACAAGATATATAACTCCCCAAAACCTTCCTTATACGAATAGAAATGATCTTTCCAATAATCTTATATATAAATTTGCATAAAGATATAGGCTGAAAATCTTCAAAGGATTTCAGCTGATCTATCTTAGGAATTAATGCAATAAAAGTGGTATTAAAAACTGCAGGAATTTTTCCACTTTTACGAGAATCTTCCACTACCCGCAGTAAATCCAAACCCAAGACATCAAATAAAGCCCTATATACCTCAACTGGAATCCCATCCGGTCCAAGACTCTTATCATTCTTGCTCAAGGAGAGAACAGACTGAATCTCAATCAAAGTAACAGGGTGCATAAGCTCCTCATTTTCCCCTTCTGTAATAGAAGTAGGTAAATTCCCAGCAATTTTCACAATTTCAAGAAGACACGGATCTATATCTTCTTGAAACAATGATTCAAAATGAAGAACCCCCACCCTAGCGATAGATTCAAAACCTTCAACAATATTACCATTATTATTAGCTATCTTCCATATTGAATTAATATTTTTCTTGTGGCATACTTATGAAAAAAATGTGTATTATCATCCCCACATAAGAGCCATAAAGCCCTGCTTTTCTGACGAGCTTCATTTTCCCGATCAAGAAGAATTTTCCTCTTACGAGCCTCCAACTCAACCAAAGAGGACAAATCCTCCACAGAAGAAAAACCAAAACCTATCTTATTAAAAGACTCAACAATTAGTCTTTCAATATCCACTAAATCCTTATCCTCCTAAGCCTTCTTCTTGACTGACCATAAGATAGATACGTCTTTGATATGCTTGAGGTTGTCAACAAAATGAGTAGCAGGGGATATAAATTGATTCTCAACATATACCTTTCAGGATGCTTTTAGTAAAGAGACAAAGTCATCATTCACCAACCAATTAGCATTGAATTTAAAAGGACTACAAGGTTTAGCATCATTATAGGATAGCTGTAAAAACATAGGCTGGTGATCCAAATCCCCCCCACACCCAACTCATTGACGAATCTAAAGATCACATTCCAGAAGATAAGTCGAAATAAGCAAGCTATCCAGTCTTTTGCAAATATTCTCAACTCCAACTCTCCTATTAGTCCAAGTAGGGAATAAAACATGCAAAGTGATATCCACAAGACCATGCACCTCCATCAACTTGGTGAAAAAATTAGTAAGATTATCCACTCTGGCTTTAACACCCCAGATTTCTGATAAACCCAAAGAAAAATTTAAATCCCCACCAAAAATCATCTTGTCACACATCAACCCATCCAAAGAAAAAATGTTTTTCCAGAACCTTTCCCTATCCATGTAGGGTCCATACAAACTAACTAAACACATCTAGTTTAAGCTCAATAGAATATAATGAAACACAAATCCCTGAACCTACAACCCATGCATTCAAAAACTGAAAATTACAAATTTTCCAACCCACAAGAAGACCTCTAGACTTCCCTATCACATCCACATAAACAAACTTCCATCCTTTAATCATAGTCTCCAACTCACCCACAATCAAAGTCCCATCTCCCATAGTTTGTTGCATAAATAAAATATCTATAAACTGATCCTCAACCAGTCTACAGACCCGCTAGATTTTTAGGGATACTAGCTAAACCCCTATAGTTTAGAGTCATCACAATCATAAGGGAACTTCAGAAAGGGCATGCACTGCTCTAAGTGCCCCAGGAACCCCATAACCAACAAGTTCCTTATTAGATACCAGACCACCAGATCCCGGACAAGAAATCCCAGAAGAAAATTTGTCACTGTCAATCACCTGCAAAGGTTCCTTAAAAGGCTTAGAACCCGAATGAAGATAATAACCAGCACTTGATATAGGTTTATATTTTATAGGGGATACAAACCCTAAATCCCCCAAAAATGATTCTGTTGCCTTATAAATAACATAAGGAACAACAAAATTTCCAGAACCCATCAAGTTGTTAATCAAAGACTTAGGATCTTCTTCACAAATCTCAGATAAACACAAAGGTGTAAGAGACTCCAAATCATAAGTCTCAGCACCAGAACCCAACCCCAAATCAATCCCTAATACATCCCGAGGCAAAACAGAAGGAGTCTTTGGTGTGTCCACCACAAAGGAATTAACCCCTATAGGAAAACCAACATTCTTAACCTGCCAATAAGATTTGGACTTAGAAACAGGAGAATTGTTATGCAAACGACTAAAATCAAGAGAACAATCAGAAATCACATGTCCGCAAACATGACATCTATTGCATCTAAATGGTACACCCATATAGTCCAAAGGGCGACAAAATTCAAAATCCCCCCATTTAATCACAATGTCAGTAGCTAACCCATTTCGCAGGTCAATAAGAACCAATACCTTCCCAAGACAACAAACCCCCGACTTAAGAAAAGACAGATCTGCCTCCAAGAAAGTACCTAAAGTATTCCCAATTAACTTGAAGAAATCCAGTGACCAATATTCAAATGGAAGATTCGGGAGTTTTACCCAAATGGGCATCGAATCATACCTTTCTGTGCGAGGATCAAAAAGCGGTGTCCATTTTTTCAAGAGCAAACCCGAACTATACCATTTCCATACACCCGCAAGTATCATGGTTGCGTCAGCTGCAGACTGGAATTTGAAGGCTATCCACCCCCGAGGAAGAATAAAAACCTCTAGACAAAAACTAACCGATGCCTGCCAAAATTGCGCGACCCAATTCTTGATACTCTCCGGACTATATTTTCTTCCCCCAAAACGGCCCATCAGTGTCAAGGAATTCGACAATACAATATCATTTAACCCCACATCTTCACCAACAACCATCAACATAGGTTTAGCTAATTTACGGATAATTTGCTTGGGTCTCTTTGGATGCAGGTTTTTCACACACTCATGCGAATGTTGCAGACCGAAAGAAATACCCAAACCAAAATTAGACCCGTTCACCAAACCACAACTAGCTTCATCATTATCAGTCCTGAGAGCCTGTTTACCATCCATCAAAGGAGAAGCCTGAGCATATATAGGATCATCTAAAGAAGGTCGCCTTGCACCATCAACCACAGGATCAAATTCTATAGGAAATCCAGGTCAACAATCATCCACTAGAAAACCACCATCGAAAACCCTCGAAAACTCCTTGCCCAAACTAGGTCGAGCAATAGAGCCATTCAAGGCACCCACAACAACTGAAGGGCACACCAAACTATCATCCAAAACCTTGGATGCCAAACTATTCAAAGGAAGAACATCATCAAACACAGCAGAGTGAAACGGTCTACCCATCGCCGAAGAAACCCTGGACAAATGATTCCTGGCCAACTTTATAGCACACACATCTTTGGGTGGAGTGCATGCCAATTGTTTGAAGCCTCGAAGAGACATTTCAAATAGTGGCAACAAACAGTAAAATCAAGGTATAAACGCGTCAAAATACAGATCAACCCGTTGCATAAAAAGGTTACACGTAGAAAGATCGTACTCACAGAAACCAGAGAAAATTGAATGATATTAATAAAAAACCTACATCCGCCATCGTCATAAAATACATAATTATGGTACACATAAGTACGTTCTGTCCAAAATCTTAAAATTTGTACCCTAAAACCGCCAAACTTAAATCCCAGTCGTCTGCTTCTTGGAGATTAATGTCCACTTCTTGGAGTTACCATCCGCTTCTTCAGAACGGACAACATATACCCTAGATTAAGAGGTGTATTCTATATTAGAGTGAGTAGGCGTGCAACTTTTTTTATGTTTATTTTGGAGTTCACAAACATGTTTTTTTTTAAATAATAAAATATTATAAAAAATAAAATGTTTACTTCCAAATTAGATTTAAAACATTTAGGACGACATAAATTAATTAAATAAATTAAAACCATAAAGATTGTATTACAAGTACTTGAATAATGTCAAGAGTATAAATGTTGAGGAAGGGTTTACATCTCAAAAGATTTGATCCCTCTTACTACTCGGTAGATCCTATTTTAAGATAGATCTATTCTAATTTTAGTTTAATGAAAAGTGTATTTCGTTACATTCTTGTTAGACTTATGTAAACATATTCAAGTATATATCTTATAAACATAGATTTGTTTTATCTTCCCATGAGTTTTGAGGTACATAGGCCTTAGAAACTTGGGTTATTGCACATTTTCCTATGCAAATAAGTGTATTTAATATTATGGGAGAAGTCACTCAATCCATATGACTTCCAAATAAAATATCACTAAGGAGTGACCTTGTCACAAAATCCTATTTTTTTCTTTCAACATAAAACCTTAACAATTAAACATCTTACTTTGACGTTCTTGATTATTAAAATAAACAACTTTGTTTGATGTTCTTCATCATTAAAATACCTTATTATTTTAAATGGAACATTACAATATTAAGTAGCCCATGATTGTATTGGAGAATGGGGTATATGTAACGTCCCCAACCCTCCGACCGACGAAGAGGACGCTACCGATGTTGCTATCAATCCGGGAACTATACCCATGAACGTAAAATAAAATGCATTGAACTCAAGATACACAGATGCATAAAGAATTAACATTCAGCGGAAGCAAATTACGTTTAATTCAAGCATTCAACACATTTTAACATGTTCATCATAATTCACATAAACAATACAGTTGCATGGGTAATTACACAAGAATACTTATCTTCGAATGAAGCTCCCCGCAACCAGCTATGCCGCTGCAACGTTCCACCCAACCATAGGCTAGTGTGCTCATCGACCTCTCAGCATCACTACCACCCTCGAGCTAGGCATGATTCCCCAAGGAAAAGGAAACTAAGCAGGCTCACACATAGTCAAAGATATGTCAAAACTCAGTCAAGCCAAAGCTATGTTTGGGTTTATCAGACTGCCAAGAGGATGGAAAGGCTTGTTTGCTAAGCTAGTGAGCTCAACCATAGAGCTATGGACACCTACACAAGATCTGACTTGGCTTTCCCAACACATACACACCCAACAGAAGGAATCATCCCCTTCTCTGCTGTAGGATCCCTCAAGCTATGCATTCCCTTTAAGTGATATTCAAGATGTGCAGTAAGGAATGATCAGCCCTCAAGATCCCTCAGTGAGGTTCCTCATGCACTAGGTTTATCAAGCAATTTACCTCTTCCACTCCTAACTGGTTCAGACCCAAAGTAGGGTGCATAAAAATTTATACCAAAACAAAATGCCCATAATAGCAAAAATGCATTTGCTGGCAATTTACAACACGTGGGCAACCAAAAATGAATTTTAGATGGGGAAAAGATACCAGGGTGAGGAAAACAATTTCATACCCATTCTATTGCTCCACAGAGGCAAAATCGACCTCTACAAAAACCCAACTCAGCAAATTGATTTTAGAAAACAACTATGGAGATTTCGGGGCAAAAACACCCTCTACCAAACCCAAAAACGTGAATCTTCTTTGCGCACGAATTTCTGAGGATGTTTATGGCATTACAGGAGCCAAAACGACTGCCATAAACTCCCAAAACGAAAATACTCCTTGCCCACTTGCTGAACAACACCAAACAAATTTTCTAGGCATGCAAGATAAGGAAAATGAGCAAAAACGTGAAGGATGAACACACAGGAAGCTTCAACTGCATGAAGGAAACCAACGTGAAGGAGAATGGTGAGGTAAAAATGGAAAACGTGGGTGTATGGCAGAATGGCATGCGTTTTTGGGCATTTTTCTTGCCAAGGAAGTCAAAACATGTTTTTCCAAAAATGGGTCCTCTGCCCAATTCGAATTTGTGCCCATACTATTCCCACTCCATGCAATAACTAACTCAACCACATTCTGGCAGAATTTAATGATTGGGGAAAAAGACAAAATGGGTAGTTGAGGGTTTGACGGGTTCTCCCTTTGACATTTGGATTTTCTCCATTGACCCAAAGGTTTAAATAATTTCCCTCCCTATTCCTTAGGAAAATCATGCCCCCATCTCTTTTAATGTTGCATAGACATAGCTGGTTGTGGATATTTTAATTAAAATGCATATTTACATGATGCCAAAAATTATAATGTGCCGGATAGCACAATATACCATCGGCAACGATTTTAATCGTCGAAACATAAAACATTAAATCGATGGTGGGGCTTTTGCCTTTAGCTCCACACCACGATTAATTACAATATATACATCATATACAATTTTAATGCAAACGAGGTCAAAACCGGGGTGTTACAGTATATAAAGGTCACCATGGGTGAGTCAAATCATCTAAGCAAGTGCACTCAGGGTATTTTTTTGTTTGTTGACACAGAGATCTAAGAAAGTGCGTTGAGGGTATTTTTTTATGTGTTGACCGTATCGACAATGATAAGAAATTTAATCTCATCAAATTCACATTATCTACGACAAAATTAATAATGACATCATTGCTTTAAATATGGAGAGCCTTGATCATACTTATCCAGGTGCCTAGGTGCACATCGAATGACAATAGTTCGATTGAATGAATCGATCATTGTTATGGTGGAAGCATATTAAGAATAAGAAAAGCGGGAAATACACTACACAAACAAAAAGTAAACACATAGACAAAATGCAAGAATGCAAACCAATCTCTGTTATTCGATTACTGCTCTATTACTTGCTTGTATTTTACAATAGTGTACATGCTTATATAATATGTTGAGATGCTTAGGTGACTACCCGTTATGTTTAGTTACAAAGAAGTTAGAACGATTTGGAAGTTTAACCGTTATAAACACCTAGAAGACAGAGAGACAATATGTCGTATTCGTGTTGAGATGTTGGAGTTGACGATGCATGTCGAGATGCGGAACCTATCGAAGTTGTGTTGAGGTTCGGACTTGTCGAAATCGGTGTTGAACCTATCGAACTCGACAACATGCCGATTGCTGGGTGGATCATTCCTCCTTCCTTAAGAAACAATGGTCCCCATTTTTTGCTTGTTCAGGTGAGGAAACTTGTTGGTGATTTCAGTAGCAGAGTACCACTTTCCTTGGGTTGGGAGTTGTCCATATTTAGCCACTTGAAGCAAGGGAATGGAGTTCGTCCTTGTATGGAGTATGTGCCATCCCACAATGGTGTCGCAAGGAAGAGGCTCCTATACATATGGATGGATTTCTTCAGGTTCTGTTGTCTGCAAGTTGTTATGTTCCAACAAAGGTGCATGGTATGGTTGAAGTAGATCCGCATTGAACATTGGATGTAGACCCAAGCATGAAGGAATGTCAAACTGGAAATCATTTTCTCCAATCTGCTTAAGGATTGTGTATGGACCATATCGCAAAGGTTTTAGCTTTCTGTATGGACCAGTGAAACACTCCTTTAGATGTAACCAGACCTTATCCCCAATTCGGAATGAATGAGGAGTACAATGATGATAATGTTGGGCCTTGGATTTCGCATTGGCTCGTTTCAACATTTCATGTGCTTGCTTCTGATTGTTGTAGATTTGATCTCGAAACTTCAATGCTTTTTCAAATTCTTCTTGGTTAGAGTCGGTGTCGTTCGATTGTTTCAATGAATTGATTAATTTGATGGGCGTTGAGGGTTGAAATCCATAACAAATATCGAATGGACTCTTTCCCGTAGAGTTGTGCTAAGAATGATTGTAACGGTGTTGTATGTATGGAATACTTTCATCCCATGTTCGGCGATGCTTGTGGTTGTACATGCAAAGCAATTATACTACCAAGTGATCCACAACTTCCATATGTCCGTTTGTCTGAGGATGGAAAGTTGTCAACAAAGAAATTCTTGTGTCAAGATGTTGCCATAGAGTCTTCCAAAGATCCTGACAAATATGGCATCTCTGTCGAAAATGATGGTCGTCAAAAGGCCATAGTGTTTCCAAACATGTTCGAAGGAGAGTTGAGCAGTCTGTTGTGTTAGCATAGTCTTCTTGCATGGAATTAGGATAGCCATCTTGGAAAATATGTCGAATACTAGTAATATTGCGTCATGTTGATATTTGGTAGTAGGATATCCCGTCAAGTAGTCCATAGAAATAGATTCTCGTGGTCAACTAGGAACCAACAAAGGCATATAAAGTCCTTGTCGTCGATTCGGCCATGCATGATAAAATGTACCTATTGACGTCAGATTTAAGTGAAGGCTAGTAGAAATACTTTTGGAGGATAACAAGTCTTTGCTACTCCAAAATGTCTTGCAGTCTTGTTGTAATGCGCGTCCCAAATGAGTTGTTGTCGATGCTCATCGGTCGGTACATAAAGTTGTCCAAACTTGTATAGCAAGGTGTCTTTCAGGAAGTAGTCAGTAGTAGATAGCATGTCGGTCTGTAGTTGTCGATAAATTGCAGAGAATTCGTAGTCCATTGAATACAATTGCGGCTAAGTGGTGGTGTCATAACCCTTCATACTCATCACTATATAAAGTAGAGTAATGTGTGATCTGCTGAGACAATTAGTTGAAGCATTGACTTTACCTTTCCAATACTTAATTACCAACGGAAATTGTTGTAGGTAATTAATCCACTTGAGCTGTCGAGTTGTCTCTAATTTCGATTGGGACGGGGCGAACTGTAAAGGCTTGTGGTTAGTGAGGATGACAGTTTCCTTCCCAAGGATGTAATGTCTCCATTGCTTAATGGATTTCACAATGGCATACAATTCCTTCTCATACGTCGAATACCTTCTAACAGTGTCGTTGAAAGTTTCAGAATGAAAAGTGATTGGGTGACTAGACTGAGTGATCACTGTTCCTAAAGTAATAGTCCGATGCATTTGTCTCAATCTCAAAAGGTTGATGCAAATCAAGTAACACAAGTAGTGGTGCAGCACAAAGCTTGTTTTTGAGTTGCTCAAAAGCTTGTTGTTCTGTCGGTGTCTATTTGAAGACAATTTTCCCATTTCCCTTAGTCAATTGATTCAAGGGCTAGGCTATATGACTAAAGTCGAGTATGAACCGTCGATTAAAATTCGCCAAACCAATAAAACTTCATAGTTCATGAATGTTTTGAGGAATGGGCCAATCTTTGAGGATCTGTACTTTTTCTAGGTTGATATGAATGCCTACAGAGTCAATTACATACTCCAAATATTTGATAATGTTCATCACAAATGATCATTTTTCCATGTTCAAATATAGTCGATGTTGTTGGAGAGTGTCGAAGACTTGTCGAAGTTGTCTGACATGTTCTTCCCATGATCAACTGTAAATCAAGATATTGTCAAGATATACAATGACACACTTGTTAATGAAATGTCGTATAAGGTCATCCATATATGCCATGAAGGTCGCAGGTGCATTGGTTAAGCCAAAAGGCATGACTAACCATTCAAACAATCCTTCCTTGGTTTTGAAATTCGTTTTCCATACATCGATGGAATTTATAGGAATCTAATGGTATCTCTACTTGAGGTCAAGCTTGGTAAAGAATTTAGCACCTTTCAAGCAGTCAATGAGTTCATCTATCCTTGGAAGAGGGTATCTATTCTTCATCAAAATTTTGTTGAGAACCCGATAGTCGATGTACATGCCCCAAGTCCCATCTTTCTTTGGAACGAGGACGACTGGACTTCCAGAAGGAGAGGAGATGGGCCGGATGCGACCTTTGTTGATCAAATTTTGAATTTATTTATGGATCTCTTCATTTTCGAGAATGGATCTTCTGTAAATCTATGCATTAGGTAATGAAGAACCAGGAACAAGTTCAATGGAGTGTTTTACCTGGCAATGTAGAGGTAATCCATTTGGATCTTGAAATATGTTCTAGTATTCCTTAAGAATGTGGTCGATCTGTTGTTGTGGTTGGGAGCTACTTTGGTTGGTAAGTCGACTGGTTGCTACAGTCTTCTTGGAATGTGGAGGCTTTATCATAATCGATGTGAATTTTTGAGCACGATTGATAAATTTCTTTGTTTTTTTGGTAGAGATCATTGCAACCGTAGGTGTAGGTTGTCACTCTGATATGCCATACCATTGTTTCTGAATTCAGACTATCACCTTCTGAGGTTGTGACTGATAACTTCCATGTTGATCCCATAAGTAAGGTTTCCCAAACATGGTGTCGACTATAGAAAGTGGTGCAACATCACATGACTTCATCTTCAAAGGGCTTAATGAAGTAGGTGAGTCTGCATTGTTGGGCGATCCTTAGTTCCTATCCATCCTTCATCCAACCGATATTGTAAAGCTGAGGATGTGGAGTGGGGACAAGATCAAGTCTCTTCATAAGATCTTCATAAACGAAGTTCTTCCAGGTACCATTATCCACAATCAGTTGCAATGGATTGTTTTGAACCCATATCTATGTATGGAACAAGTGTTCTCGTTCCTCCTCGTCGACAATGGTCAAGGCTGTCGAAGTGGTTGATGTCGATGTCAAAAGGGTCAATGCTTTGGGTCATATTCTACCAAGATTTTGTTGGACAAGTCGGATGTCAACAATTTTTCCAATAATGTCTTAGTTTGGAAAACTTTGTGTACAGACCGGTGAGCATCGACAACAACTCATTTGGGACACGCATTACAATAATAATGCAAGACATTTTGGAGTAGCAAGGACTCTTGTTATCATCCAAAAGTATTTCTATTGACCTTCACTTAAATCTGACGTCAACAGGTACATTCGATCGTGCATGGTTTGTGACATTGCTAAACCGCCGAATCGACGACAAGGACTTTATACGCCTTTGAAAATTCAAGGAATCCTTCTCAAACGACTTCGCCACATATAGAATATCACAAGACACACTCTCAGAAAGACAAAAGGGAACATAGCACGCAGCCCCTTGCCGAGAAATGGTGTGATTATCACAATTCATCATGGCATGAAATGTTAGAATGCAAGGTGTCTTTCAATAAGTAGTCAGTAGTAGACAATGTGTTGGTCTGTAGTTGTCGATAAATTTCAGAGAAGTCGTAGTCTACCGAATACAATTGCGACCAAGTGGTGGTGTAGTAACCTTGCATACTGATCACTATAGAAAGTAGAGTAATGGGTGATATGCTGAGACAATCGGTTGCGGCATTGGCTTTACCTTTCCAATATTTAATTACCAACTAAAATTGTTATAGGTAATTAATCCACTTGAGTTGTTGAGTTGTCTGTCATTTGACTGGAACGGGGCGAACTATAAGGGCTTGTGGTCAGTGAGGATGATCGTTTCCTTCCCAAGGATGTAATGTCTCCATTGCTTAATGTATTACACAATGGCATACATTTCCTTCTCATACGTCTAATACCTTCTAACAGTGTCGTTGAAAGTTTTGGAATGAAAAGAGACTGGGTGACCAGATTGAGTGATCACTGCTCCTAAAGCATAGTTTGATGCATCCGTCTCAATCTCAAAAGGCCAATGCAAATCAGGTAACACAAGTACTGGTGCAGTACAAAGCTTATTTTTGAGTTGCTCAAAATCTTGTTGTTCTGTCGGTGTCCATTTGAAGACAATTTTCCCATTTACCTTAGTCAATTGATTCAAGGGCCAGGCTATGTGACTGAAGTCGAGTACGAACCATCGATAAAAAATTGTCAAACCAAGAAAAATTCTTAGTTCATGAATGTTTTGAGGAATGGGCCAATCATTGAGGATCTGTACTTTTTTTGGGTCGATATGAACGCTTGCAGAGTCAATTACATACCCCAAATATTTGATATTGTTCATTGCAAATGAGCATTTGTCCATGTGCAAATATAATCAATGTTGTTGGAGAGTGTCGAAGACTTATCAAAGTTTTCTGACATATTCTTCCCATGATCGACTGAAAATCAAGATATCGACAAGATAGACAGTGACACACTTGCTGATGAATGGTCGTAAAAGGTCATCCATATATATCATGAAGGTTGCAGGTGCATTGGTTAAGCTGAAAGGCATGGCTAATAATTCAAACAATCCTTCCTTGGTTTTGAAAGTCATTTTCCATACATCACTGGAGTCGATAGGAATATGATGGTATCTCAACTTGAGGTCGAGCTTGGTAAACAATTTAGCACCTTTCAAGCAGTCGATGAGTTCATCTATCCTTGGAAGAGGGTATCTATTCTTCACCGATTTTTTTTTGAGAGCCCGATAGTTGATGTACATGCGCCAAGTCCCATATTTCTTTGGAACGAGAATGACTGGACTTCCACAAGGAGAGGATTTGGGTCAGATGAGACCTTTGTTGATCAAATCATGAATTTATTTATGGATCTCTTCATTTTCGATAATGGATCTTCTGTAAATATATGTGTTAGGTAAGGAAGAACCAGGAACAAGTTCAATGGAGTGTTTTAGCCAGCAATGTAGAGGTATTCCATTTGGATCTTGAAATACATTTTAGTATTCCTTAAGAATGTGGTCGATTTTTTGTTATTGTCGGGAGCTACATTGGTCGATGAGTTGACTGGTTGCTGCAGTCGTCCTAGAATGTTGATGCTTTATCATAATCAATGTGAATTTCTGAGCATGTTTGATAAGCTTATTTGTTTGTTTGGAAGAGATCATTGCAACCGTAGGTGTAGGTTGTTGCTCTGATATGTCATACCATTGTTTCTGAATTTGGACGATCACCTTCTGAGGTTGTGACTCATAACTTCCATGTCGATCCCATAGGTAAGGTTTCCCAAATAGGGTGTCGACTACGCCGAAGCATTACTACGCCACACAGTACTTCATCTTCAAAGGGATTAATGAAGTAGGCGAGTATGCATTGTTGGGTGATCCTTAGTTCCTATCCATCCTTCATCCAACCGATATTTTAAAGCTGAGGGTGTGGAGTCGAGACAAGATCAAGTCTCTTCATAAGATATTTAGAAACGAAGTTCTTCCAGTTACCATTATCCACAATCAGATGCAATGGATTGTTTTGAACCCATATCTATGTATGGAACATGCGTTCTCATTCCTCCTCGTCAACGATGGTTGAGGTTGTCGAAGTGGTCAATGTCGATGTCAAAACGGTCAATGCTTTTGCATCATATTCTACCAGGATTTTGATGGACAAGTCATATGTCAACATTTTTTCCAAAAATGTCTTCTGAGCTTTGCATTCTAACGTATCATGCCACGATGAATTGTGATAATCATGCCATTTCTCGGCAGGGGGCTGCTTGCTATGTTCCCTTTTGTCTTTCTGAGAGTGCATCTTGTGATATTCTGGCTTTGGTTATTGCACATTTTCCTATGCAAATAAGTGTATTTAATATTATGGGAGAAGTCACTTGATGCATATGGATTCTAAATAAAAAATCACTAAGGAGTGACCTTGTCACAAAATCCTAATTTTTTCTTTCAACTTAAAACCTTAACAATTAGACAAATTAATTTGAAGTTCTTGATTATTAAAATAAACAACTTCGTGTGATGTTCTTGATCATTAAAATACCTTATTACTTTAAATGGAACATTACAATATTGAGTAGGCCATGATTGTATTGGAGAACATGGTATATAAAGGTCACCATGGGTGAGTCAAAGCATCTAAGCAAGTGCAGTTGGGTTATTTTTTTGTTTGTTGACACAGATATCTAAGAGAGTGTGCTGAGGGTACTTTTTATGTGGTTATTGTATCGACAATGATAAGAAATTTAGTCTCACGAAATTGACATTATCTACGACAAAATTAATAATGACATCATTCTTTAAATATGGAGAACCTTGATCATACTTATCTGGGTGCCTAGGTGCACGTCGAAGGACAACAGTTCGATTGAATGAATCGATCATTGTTATGGTGGAAGCATATTAAGAATAAGCAAAGCAGGAAATACACTACAGAGACAGAAAGTAAACACACAGACAAAATACAAGAATGCAAACCAATCTCTGTTATTTGATTAATGCTCTATTACTTGTGTGTATTTTACAATAGTGTAAATGCTTATATAGTATGTTGAGATGCTTGGGTGACTACTCGTTATGTTCAGTTACAAAGAAGTTAGAACGGTTTGGAAGTGCAACCATTATAGACGACTGGAAGATAGAGAGACAATATATCGTAGTCGTGTTGAGATGTTGGAGCTGACGATGCATGTCGAGATGCGGAACCTGTTGAGGTTGTGTCGAGGTTCAGACTTGTCGAAGTCAGTGTTGAACCTGTCGAACTCAACAACATGCCAACTGCTAGGTGGATCATTCCTCCTTCCTTAAGAAACAATGGTCTCCATTGTTTTCTTGTTTAGGTGAGGAGACTTGTTGGTGATTTTAGTAGCAGAGTACCACTTTCCTTGGGCTGGGAACTGTCCATATTTAGCCACTTGAAGAAAGGGAATGGAGTTTGTCCTTGTATGATGTATGTGTCATCCCACGACGGTGTCGCAAGGAAGAGGCTCCTATACATATGGATGGATGTCTTCGGGTTCTGCTGTCTGCAAGTTTTTTTGTTCCAACAAAGGTGCATGTTATGGTTGAAGTAGATCCATATTGAACATTGGATGCAGACCCAAGCATGAAGGAATGTCAAGTTGGAAAGAATTTTCTCCAATATGCTTAAGGATACTGTACAAACCATGTCGCAAAGGTTTCAACTTAATGTATGGACCAATGAAGCGCTCCTTCTTTAGATGTAACCAGACTTGATCCCCAATTCGGAATGAATGAGGAGTACGATGCTGATCATGTTGGGCCTTGGATTTTGCATTAGCTAGTTGCAACATTTCATGTGCTTGCTTCTGAATGTTGTAGATTTGATCTCGAAACTTCAATGCTTTTTCAACTTCTTGTTGGTCAGATTTGGTGTTGTTCGATTGTGTCAATAAACTGATCAAGTCGATGGGCATTGAGGGTTGAATTCCATGACAAATATCGAATGGAATCTTGCTCGTAGAGCTGTGTTAAGCATGATTATAACTGTGTTGTATGTATGGAATACTTTCATCCCATGTCCAACGATGCTTGTGGTTGTACATGCGAAGCAATTGTACTACCAAGCAATTCACAACTTCCATATGTCCATCTGTTTGAGGATGGAAAGATGTCGACAAAGAAAGTCTTGTGTCAAGCTGTTGCCATAGAGTCTTCCAAAAGATGATGACAAATTTGGCATCTCTATCGAAAATGATGGTCGTCGAAAGGCCATAGTGTTTCCAAACACATTCGAATAAGAGTTCAACAGTCTGTTGTGTTGGCATAGTCTTCTTACATGGAATGAGGATAGTCATCTTGGAAAATATGTCAACTACTACTAAGATCGTGTAATGCTGATGTATGGTAGTAGGATATCCCGTCAGGTAGTCCATAGAAATAGATTCCCATCGTCAACTAGGAGCCGACAAAGGCATATAAAGTCATTGTCATCAATTCAATGGTTTGACAATGGCACAAACCACGCATGATCGAATGTACATGTTGACGTCATATTTAAGTGAAGGCCAGTAGAAATAATTTTGGAGGATAACAAGAGTCTTTGATACTCCAAAATGTCTTGTAGTCTTGTTGTAATGCGTGTCCCAAATGAGTTGCTGTCAATTCTTACCGATTGGTGTACAAAGTTTTCCAAACTTGTATAGCAAGGTGTCTTTCAGGAATTAGTCTGTAGTAGACAACGTGTCGGTCTGTAGTTGTCAATAAATTGTAGAGAAGTCGTAGTCTACCGAATACAATTGCGGACAAGTGTTGGTGTCGTAACCTTGCATACTCATCACCATAGAAAGTAGAGTAATGGGTGATCTGCTAAGACAACCAGCTACGACATTGGATTTACCTTTCCAACACTTAATTACCAACTGAAATTGTTGTAGGTAACCCACTTGAGTTGTCAAGTAATCTGTAATTTCGACTGGGATTATGCGAACTGTAAGGGCTTGTGGTTAGTGAGGATGATCATTTCCTTCCCAAGGATGTAATGTATCCATTGCTTAATGGATTTCATAATGGCATATAGTTCCTTCTCATATGCCGAATACCTTCTAACAGTGTCGTTGAAAGTTTTAGAATGAAAATCGATTGGGTGACCAGACTGAGTGATCACTGCTCCTAAAGCATAGTCCGATGCATCCGTCTCAATCTCAAAAGGTTGATGCAAATCAGGTAACACAAGTATTAGTGCAATACAAAGATTGTTTTTGAGTTGCTCAAAAGCTTGTTGTTGTGTTGATGTTCATTTGAAAACAATTTTCCCATTTCCCTTAGTCAATTGATTCAAGGGCCAGGCTATGTGATTGAAGCCGAGTATGAACTTTCGATAAAAATTTGCCAAACCAAGAAAACTTCTTGGTTCATGAATGTTTTGAGGAATGGGCCAATATTTGAGGATCTGTACTTTTTCTGGGTCGATATGAATGCCTGCAAAGTCAATTACATACCCCAAATATTTGATATTATTCATTGCAAATGCGCATTTGTCCATTTCAGATATAGTCGATGTTGTTGGAGAGTGTCAAAGACTTTTCGAAGTTGTATGACATGTTATTCCCATGATCAACTAGAAATCAAGATATCGTTAAGATAGACAATGACACACTTGTCGATGAAAGGTCGTAGAAGGTCATCCATATATATCATGAAGGTCACAGGTGCATTGGTTAAGCCGAAAGGCATGACTGACCATTCAAACAATCCTTCCTTGGTTTTGAAAGTTGTTTTCCATACATCGATGGACTTGATAGGAATTTGATGGTATCTCAACTTGAGGTCGAGCTTGGTAAATAATTTAGCACCTTTCAAACAGTCGATGAGTTCATCTATCCTTGGAAGAGGGTATCTATTCTTCACCGAAATTTGGTTGAGAGCCTGATAGTCGATGTACATGTACCAAGTCCCATATTTCTTTGGAACAAGGATGACTAGACTTCCATAAGGAGAGGAGTTGGGTTGAATTTGAACTTTATTGTTCAAATCCTGAATTTATTTATGGATCTATTCATTTTCGGGAATGGATCTTCTATAAATATATGCATTAGGTAATGATGAACTAGGAACAAGTTCAATGGAGTGTTCTACCTGGAAATGTAGAGGTACTCCATTTGGATCTTGAAATACATTCTAGTATTCCTTAAGAGTGTGGTCGATCTGTTGTTTTTGCCGGGAGCTACGTTGGTCGATGAGTCGAATGGTTGTTGCAGTCTTCCAGGAATGTTGAGGCTTTATCACAATAAATTTGATTTTCTGAGCATGGTTGATAAGATTATTTGTTTATTTGACAGAGATCATTGCAACTGTAGGTGTAGGTTGTCGCTCTGATATACCATACCATTGTTTCTGAATTTGGACGATCACCTTTTGAGGCCGTGACTCATCAATTCCATGTCGATCCCATAGGTAAGGTTTCCTAAACAGTGTGTCGCCTACGAAAAGTGGTGCCACGTCACACAATACTTCATCTTCAAAGGTCTTAATGAAGTAGGTGAGTCTACATTGTTGGTAAATCCTTAGTTCCTATCCATCCTTCATCCAACTGATATTGTAAAGCTGAGGATGTGGAATGGGGACAAGATCAAGTTTCTTCATAATATCTTCAGAAACTAAGCTCTTTCAGCTACCATTATCCACCATTAGATGCAATGGATTGTTTTGAACCCATATATATGTATGGAACAAGAGTTCTCATTCCTCCTCATCGACGATGGTTGAGGCTGTCGAAGTGGTCGATGTCGATGTCAAAAGGGACAATGATTTTGGGTCATATTCTACCAGGATTTTGTCCTACAAGTAGGATGTCGACAATTTTTCCAAAAATGTCTTATGGGCTTTGCATTCTAACGTATCATGCCATGATGAATTGTGATAATCACACCATTTCTTAGAAAGGGGATGCTTGCTATGTTCCCTTTTGTCCTTCTGAGAGTGTGTCTTGTGATATTTTGGATTGGGCGAAGTCGCCTGAGAAGGATGCCTTGACTTATCAGATTTAGTTGGTGACTTCTTGTCGGATGTTCGTCCTGTCAGATTGGTCATGAAACATGCTTTTACTTTTTGTTTAGATTCAATCTTGTTGGTGTAGTGGAATGCATGCGCAAGCGTATTGACAGTCATAAAATCCATCTCTTGCTGAATGTATGTGGATAATCTACTGACATACTTCAAGTTAAGAAATTTCTCTTCTTCTTGGATGCCAAGTATAGCCATGAGTCGATAGAACTTATCAGTGTAACTCTGCACGGATTGGTATTTCCATTGCCTTAGATGTTGCCACTTCTTATATTGTTGTTCAATGTACTTGGGCAGGTAGAACTCCTACTGTATATAATCAACAAATTTATCCCATGTGTATATGGGGTCTCCTTCTCGCTCCATATTTGTCGATAGATTCTCCCACCAGCAGTGCACAGAGGTTGACATCTTTAAGGATGCAATGGTGATCTTTTCATCTTTCATGAATTGATTCATAGAGTAATAGGATTCTAGTTGTTGTATCCAATTGTCTAAGGATTTTGCGTCAATCTTTCCTTAAATATTCGGTATGTCCATGTTCATTTTCACTTTGAATGGAATGATTTTGTTGGAATGCGATCTCGTAGAGGATCCTATGGATGTCGAAGCAAATCGTGTGAGAATCTTGTTGAATTGGGTGAACATTTCGGATCGTTGTCGAGCCAATGATTTTTTATGAGTTGCTCTGTCTCATCAGTTGCATGTCTATTGTCTGTTTCTTCATCCATGTTCTCTGAAGTCTAAGGTAGTGTCTGCTTGGATTGTTGAGTTTGTGAGTGTGTCTGAACATGCATAAGTCAGGTAACTTTGATATAAGTGTCTACACAACTTCAGATCTAAATCTTCTCTAATACTAATGATCTGGGTGCCTAGGTGGACGTCGGAGGACAACATTTCAATTGAATGAATCGAGAACTTTTATGGAAGAAGTATATTAATAATAAGCAAAGCAAGAAATGCACTACATAGACAGAAAGTAAACACACAGACAAAATGCAAGAATTCAAACCAATCTCTGTTATTTGATTACTGCTCCATTACTTGCTTGTATTTTACAATAGTATACATGCGTATATAGTACGCCGAGATACTTGTGTGACTACCTATTATGTTCAGTTACAAAGAAGTTAGAACGGTTTGAAAGTTCAACCATTACATATGACTGGAATACAAAGAGACAATCAGTCGTAGTCGTGTCGAGATGTTCGAGTCGATGATGCTTGTCGAGATGCGAAACCTATCAAGGTTATGTTGAGGTTCGGACTTGTTGAATTCGATGTTGAACTTGTCGAAGTCAACAGCATGCCAACTGTTGAGTGGATCACATACATTCACCTTTTTATTGTTTCTCCAGTGATGAGGAAATATCTAGTAGGGGTACCAATCCATCCTAAAATCATAGTTTATTATATTCACTCTATGAAGAAAGGAGACAGGTCTAAAGATGGAGTCAAGGTGCAAAGGATGGGACATGAACTCCGATTGGGAGGAGGTCATCTTCATTCAATACTTAATGAATCGAAAGAAAGTTGAGGGAATGATAGAAGTAGAGGATCATCGATCATAAAATTCTTAGTGAGCTAAGTTCTAAAGAGAATAGTGAAATAAATATATTCATCATCCACGATCGAGACAAATATGATCATCCATATCCATCCGATATCCAAAATGTCGAGATCATTAGGGGAGGGAAAATGGAACATTATAAGTTTTGGTAAAGCCAAACAAGAATAAATTTCTCCATTAGCAAGTGACTTTCCATTGACATGTGGAATTCATAAACACACATATCATTATCTGATGAATTTATTTTTCAAGTGCAACATGTTAGCGCTCTTCAAGGTACACACCATGCATTGTTGGTAACAAGCCACCTATTTTCTATTTTTTTCAAGCTAGATGAGAAGCCACAATTTTTAGCAAGTTCAACGATTGATTCTTGCCAAGTATGGTTTTCATGAGATTTTTAAAAAGTGTTGGATTCTAAATCCATGCTAGTGATTTGCTTCTAGTATAAAGTTTGGAATAATTGTGGAGAACGTAAGATTATTTGTATCATGTAATAGATATAATATTAAATAAATCATAAATAATTACAACTCATGTTGTTGTTCAGGAACCTTGTGCGATTACTCACTGGTATTTCGTTTTTCTTCTCCTAGATGTAAAATTATCAATCACAGGAGATCATCAGGCTGAATAATACCTTACAGTGAAAAAATTATGAAGGATGATGAATTTCAGTGTAAAAGGTGATAAAATTACAATGTGCAATTAATCAAAGAAGAAGCACAAATTTGACAACATAAAATGATGAAAATAATCATTAATCTGTGTAATAACACAATATGATACAATAGAGGAAATTTGAATTACCCAAGGAGGGTTCGAATCCCTAACTCTAGATGACTCTATACATGACTAGAATAGGAAAAATCACCATTGTAGACACACTAGTGCAACTCCAAACAAGTGAAACAACCAACAATCAGTTAATTGGCCTTGGTAGGTAAGCATGGGTGCTTTTGTCATGAAATCATGCAAAAGAGGTGCATTATCTCACTGAAAGTGAACTGAAGGTGGCCATCGAAGCCTGACTCCACTCTTGTGAGGGTGAACTGAAAGCGGGACTCCCATAACTCATAGTAGGCTCCTAAAATCTAGGGATTGGTCTCTGGAGCTCCTAAATTCATGCATGAGGGCGCATCAAGTGGATAGTGGGCCCCATATAACATCTACATGGCACTAATGTAGTGACAACATCATCCTAATATAGGAAAGCGAAGAAAAGACTCTAGTGGACAAGGGAGGATTATTCAATAATCCTAATACCCCCCCCCTTAATCCAAACTTGGACAACCTGGGCCATGGAAACTAAGACCAAAGGTCACCCATACAACAATAATGAAAAAAAATCTGCTCATGAAACTAAAGATACAGGGGAAACCACATGGGAACAAAACCCCCCTAAAAAATGAACAGTAGGGAACTAAATCAAGCCTTCACACCAAGCAAAGACTTTAGATAGTCAAATATATTCTTAGTGAAAGTCTTTGTAAAAATGTATGCAACCTACTCCTCTTTAGGGAAGTAATGCAATGTGATGGTCATGTTGTGCACTAGTTCCCTAATATAGTGCATGTGGACTTCTATGTGTTTGTTTTGTTGCTTCTATATTGGATCACTGGAAATATTAATTACACTTTGATTTCCAAGAAAAATGTCTGCTAAAGGAGACGTGTGAATTCCAAACTTTGTCAGAATCCCATGTAACCAAACTCCCTAAATGGCAACATTTACATCCCCCCTGTACTTTGCCTCATCTAAAGAGAGTGCAAGAGTTGCTTGCTTCTTGCTTGACCAACAGATTGATCCTGATCCCAACATGAACATAAACTCTAAAGTATATTTTTTGTGAGTACTATCTCCTTCCCATTCTGAGTCAGTAAAACCAACCGGATCTAACTAAGAACCAACAAAATAGTGAATCCCAAACTCTTTAGTACCCTGCACATAGTGCAAGATGTGGTTTATTTCCCTCCAATGTAACTCATGTGGCTCCTGCATGAACCTAGCAACAACACTAACAACATATGATAGGTCTGGTCTCGAACGAGTCAAGTACAATAACCTACCAATCAGTTGTTTGCATAGAGTGTTATCAACCAATGGAGTGGAATCTCCTTCTTCCAATTTGATGCTGTATAGGAAAGGAAAAGTTGTTGCTTTTCAATCGGTCATGTGGAATATTTTGAGAAAATCATCTACATATTTGGATTGTGAAATCATGATCCCTAAAACATTTTTATTCACTTCAGGGCCAATAAACTGCCTGAATAACCCTAGATCTATAGTGGAGAAATCTTTGCTCAAGGATGACTTGGTGTTCCTCAATAGAGTAGTTGAACCACCAGTGATGAGCAAGTCATCCACATATAATACAATCAATAGTAAGAAACCTCCTTTTTGTTGCATGTAGACATTGCAATCATAATTGCACCTTTCAAACCTCTGTGATAGTAAGAAGGCGTCCATTTTGGCATACCATGCCCTTGGGGCTTGCTTAATCCCATACAATGATTTCCTTAGTTTGCATACCAAGGAAGAATCTCCAGTGTACCTCTCAGGCTCTCTCATGTAGATCTCTTCGTCAAAGTCACTATTTAGGAAGGCACTCTTCACATCCATGTGATGTACTCCCATTGTTTCAAAGCTACAATGGCCAAAACTAGCCTTATGGAATCCATTCTTGCAACAGGGGAAAATGTTCCATACATGTTCCCAACAACTTCAATGAGTTTTTGAGCTCATTTAGGCCTTGCATTTGGAGAAAGAGCTGGATGTGGATATAGATTTGCTTGATCATCATACTCAACCTCAAGATCTGGTTCCTCTTGGTCCTCATCTTTGAACTCTAAATATGAATCATCAGAAGAAACATCATTCTGGTCTTCATCATGTGCAAATGGTGTAGACAGATCAGATCTACCTCCCTCTTCAACTGGCTACAGATCTTACAATGGATCTTCATTGAATATGACACTTCTCTCTATGAAGCATCTATTGGTTTCAATCTCCACTAGCTTATAAAATTTTGCATCATTTGCATATCCCAATAGAATGCATTCACTACTTTGGGGTTGAAGGAATTTTATTTTGTCAGATGGGATTTTGGCCCATGCTTTGGAGCCAAAAACCCTCAGATGTGAGGCATTAGAATTATGTCCCATCGATGCTTCGAATGGAGTGACCCTAACAACTAAGTTGTGAGGTACCCTATTCTGGAAGTACGAAGCAAAATTCATTGCTTCTTTCTAGATATATGGTGGAATATCCCTTGCTTCAAGCAAGCAGGTGGCCATCTCTTTCAATGACCTTCTCTTCCTCTCAGTTACACCACTTTGTTGTGGTGTGTATGGGATTGAATGTTTCGTTTGGATGCCTTCTGAAGCATATATCTATTGAAACTCTCTTTTGATGCACTCCCCTCCATTACCTTATCTAAGTGCTTTAATCTTCTTCCCAATAGTGTTCTAAACTAAGGTTTTGAAAACTTTGAAAATTTCAAACACCTCAGACTTCTGCTTAAGAAAGTAGATCCAATCAAACCTGAAATAGTCATCTATGAAGGCCAGACATGTTGGAATATATTATAATCTTTGGAAGGTAATAATGTCTTTGTATT
>LPNX010545741.1:57958-153061 GCA_001517045.1 Pseudotsuga menziesii | reverse complement strand
CAGCATTCATCAGACCAAAAGGCATCTTAGCGTACATAAAAGTGCCCCATGGTGTGGTAAAGGCAGTCTTCTCCTGATCCTCTGGAAGCACTTTGATCTGATTATACCCGGAAAAGCCGTCTAGCATCGAAATCCTTTCATCTCCCACTACTTGCTGCAGCATGTGGTCCATCTTGGGTAGAGGATAGTTGTCTTTCATGGAGACCTTATTCAAATTGCGAAAATCTATACACAGTCTTATCTCTCCGCTCTTTTTCCTGACAGGGACCAAATTAGCAACCCACTTATAAAATCTGAGTGTTACAATGATCTTGGCCTCAAATAACTTCTTTATTTCTTTCTCAATGATAGGGAGCAATTTAGGGTTGATCCTCCTGAGCTTTTGTTTAAAAGGCCTCTCTCCAGGCTTTATAGGAATAGTGTGCTGTATGATAGAGGTATCATATTCTTTGAGGTCTTCATAGCTCCAAGCAAACACATCAGTGTACTTTTTCATCAATTTTACATACTCCTCTTTCTCCCTTTCAGGCAGATTTTTGGATAGCTTTACGATTTTAGGATCTCTTTCAGAGCCAATATTTTTATCTTCAACTGCATCACCAACTGGTTTCACTTTGGGGTTCTTGGCAACATCATTTTGATCGAAGAGTCTTTCTAAAGGAATCAGGCCTCTTGGTATGAAATTGTTTTTGAGCTGGATGATATCTTTACCTCCCAAGGTTTTCCTCAACTTCTTAGCATCTTCTTCTAACTCAACTTCCTCATCATCTTCGGGGGTCCTATCATTGTCATTTTCATTTTCAACCTGAGTATTCACAAACTCTCCTGACAACTCTAGAAACCTCCGGATCTGCATATCATCTTTGAATACCTGCCAGTATTTGTAGTTGTCAGGGATAGAAGGCCTGTTCAAAACCTCCACCTGGTATTCCTTTTGACTGGTCATTGGAGTTTCGAATTTCCCAGCGGCTACTGCTAAGGAATCAGCCACCATATTGTCAACCCTGGGAACCACCTGAATTATATATTCTGTAAAGAAGTTGCCAAGCATATCCCATACTTCATTTATGTAAGCCCTCATCCAAGGATGCTTAGTTTGATAACTCTCATTTACCTGATTTATCACCAATTCGGAATCTCCCAAGATCTTGACCCTCTGAGCCCCCAGACCCTTCAAAGCATGTAACCCCAATAACAGGGCCTCATACTCTGCTACATTATTAGTGCATTCAAAAAGCAATTTATATGACAAAGCTTTGAAATCATGGATAGGAGAAATGATGTAGACACCAGCCCCAGCACCAACCTTCGCCACGGATCCATCAAAATACATGATCCATTGGCCTTCTTTTTTCTGTTTTGCTTCCAGAGCTTGCTGTTCCAAAACTTCTTTTTCTTTATTCACCTCGTACTTCTCTTGTTATTCAGATTTCTCTCGTAATGCAGCTTCTAAATCATGTGGGGCAATATCATTAAAAAAGATGGAAGATCCCAAATCAGTGTCAACAGCATATATATGATGGACTTCGGGCTTATCCTGACTGCTAACCACATAAGGAGTTCTTTTCTCGCTATACAGCCTTCTGCTCCCATCAGGGACTGGGATGGTAGCGTATGACATGTCCATCTGCAAGCTGCCTTTCAGCTTGGAAGTCCAAGATCTTGATAGCAATACCCCAAATTTGGGTGGGATGTCTACCACTACTACGTCCATGACTATGGTCTTAGAAGGGAGTTTGTTCAGGGTTACCACCATGTCCTTAATTAGTCCCAGGCATTTTACCTTCTTGGAATCAAAAGAGTATAGATCTTTATAGGGCCTTGTTACCTCCAATCCTAGACTCTCTACCACTCCTTTGGGCATCAGATTATGTGATGCCCCGGAGTCTAACATAGCATTGTGGACCACTTTGTCGAGCACCTTCAGACTTACGTAGAAAGGAGGCACCTCTTCACCCTCTAAATTTTCAGCTTTTGATCCAAATGATATAGCAGGATTATCATCACTCACATTCAAAATGTCAGACTGCCCTTCACCTTGGTCTTTGACCATTTTTGAAATAGTATCTCTGTATTCAGTGTTTCTCAATAACTCATTAAATGGAACAGAGATCTTCAGTTTAGACAGCTCATTTTGCAGGTTAAAACCAGCACTAATCTTTTCTACCTCAACCGGAGTCGCCTTTTTTATTACTTTATCCTACTGTACATAATTTTCAACTTCTTTGTTCATAGAAGTTTCTTTCTGTTGCCCCTTTCCCTTTTCTACATTCGCAGAACTAGAGGAAGGATGATCTGGATTCGCCTTCCCCTTATTTATAGGGACATCTCTATTTCTCAGCCGCATTTTCCTTTGAACATCATCCATTGCATGTAAGTAACCCCTCTGATATGACTCATTTTCGAACTCTTCCTTTGCATCTTCCTGTGCAAACATATTATGTTCTTCTTCAGTGAGATATATCTCTGAGTCTTGTTCCCCGAACAGGTGGATCTCATTTTCTGGTGGGTCCTCTTCATCGCCAACATAATTTTCAGGTAAAGGTGGGCGGATGGGCTGTTCTTCTTGGTTTCTTGGATTCCTCTGGTCCCTTGGCCTATTCTGGGGGGGGGGCAGGAGGATTTGGCCTTCTGAAATTTGGATTCCTGATCTGGGGATCTCCTTGCTCTCTGTTGAAAGGCCTAGTGTCCATGGTTAACTTATCCATCAACTTCTCCATAGTTTTCAACATCATCTCAAACTTAACATCTGCAGCAGAAGATGAAGTAGAAGGTACATTTTCTTCTTTCCTTCTCCTGTCCATATCTCTATGCTTCATATTTCCACTAGCCATCATGTTTGCTTCCACCTCTAGGGCATCAGTAAACATGGAAGCAAGGGTTGCCGACTTCCTCTCCCGCAAGGAGAAAGCGAAATCATTATCAAAAGCTCCAGCATAATGCAGTTTAGCAGCTGCAGGGGAAGGTTTTATATCTTCTGGAATAGAATTATAGGCCCTCATGAATCTGCTTGAAAATTCATGAACAGACTCAAAACCTCCTTTCTTGAGACCATTATATTGAGACAAAAGTTGCAGAGGATTCAGTTTGTCATCCCACCTATCCAAGAATGCATTCTGAAAGGCCTGAAAATTCACAATAGACCCTTGTGGAAGGTCCTTAAACCACTTCTTCGCCTCTCCAGACAGACTTTGGGCAAATAACCACATTTTGACATCAGGGTAGTCCACTTCTTCCAGGTCAATGAAATCTTCAAACTTGGCGACATGTTGTTTTGCGGTTATGTCCCCTTCCCCGTCAAATAAAGAAATTCTTTGGGAATAATTTTGGGGAAGGTCATGTAATGCAGCGGGTAAACGCAAGGGAGCAAACCTAGCGGCCATTGGTGCAGGAGGGTTCACAGAAACCGGGACAGTTTGAGTATGATCAGAAGCAGGTGTATAAGTTTCAGGAGCTTGTTGCACGTTCCCCCGGATGGTATCTAACAGATAAGTTTCTAGCCTATGAGGATTAAACTCAGTGTTTGCAAGGTCAGATTCAGACTTGGTTCTCAATAGGGTATGCACAGTACTGACTTCCCCTTCTGTATCAGTATGAGAATCTGGTGATGATGAGGGGCCAAACAAAAGAAAATCTAGCTTTTCTTTATTCTTCTTTTTAAACAATCTTTCTGGATCTTCAAAGCTTTTCAGAATTTGGGTATCAGAGTTACCTCGTGTATGTCTTCTTGAATCCAGAATGTCGTTCTTGAATTCTGGATAATTTCACAGTGAAGTCGCCAGGGCAAATATACAACCTCCTTTTTTTTCCGAAACTCCTGTTTGCCCCCAGAAATCTCTCTTAATCTTTGTCGTTTTCCCGGGGCAGATATGCACTTTCGTCCCCGACAACGGCGCCAGTTTGTTATCACTCAGAATGTACCCAGGTTGTAGGAGGCACACCCCGAGGTAACAACAAAGCCACTTTAGGAAGATATTGATATTTCTCTCCCAGAGAGGGATCTCTCAACACAAATCTTACAAAATCAAATGATAAACAATATTTAAGCATTCATTCCTTTGGCTGAACCAATCACATATCCATTGGGCATGGAGTCATATACAGGTAAAAGATCATAAAGATACATACACGAGAACTATCAAAGGCAAGATAATCACATCATTACAGTCATCAAATTTGATCTGGGTGAAACGGAAGAGATGAGAAAACAGTCCATCAATACAGAGCGTCCAAGACGAATTCCATATCAATTTTAGCAGAAAAATCATATAATATCTGAAATAATGAATAGAGCATAAACATATGAATTCTACTCATTCAACACTGCATTCCAGATATGAAGGAAGAACAAAATGGAGTGTTACACAAAGGAAATAACAAGCACATAAGGAAATGGCACAGACTGTAACATCAATGACACATGAATCTTTGATAGAAAACTCTCATGCATTCCTTTATTACTCAAAATAGATATGTCTTTCCAAACCAGCAATTCTTTTGATGGGTTCCAACCCCCATCTCCTCAAAGAGATACAAATTTATAGATCAAATAATAAGTCTGCCTCCAGCAAATCAATAACAGAATGACTGGCGTAAATTAGAGTTTGTAACTGAAATCCTACACCACTAGGAAGTTGTTACAATTCCATTCCTAACCGATCATAGAGCATGAAACAACTGGATAACAAACTTTGGTCCATCAGCTCCGCGGTACCTTCCACTTGTTCCTACGGAGGAAGAGTAAACTTTGTTTTCCCCAGCCGCTCTACAGCCTTCCACTGTTCGGAACTTGGGGTGTCGCTTTCCACCATTTCCCGGATGGCCACCTCGAGCTCCATGTATGTTTCGTAGGACTTTTTAGGCAATCTGGTTTTGATAGCTGTGAACTTCTACAGGACTTTGAAATCTTCAGTTAGCATGTCCACAATGGTCTATCCCGACAGGATTTTCTCCAGCTCATTAAACTTTGAATGGTCCATACGAGCCCTGACAATCAGGTGATTATAATGTTCCTGCGGGAGCATTTGACCCTTTTTGTTCCAGAAGCATGGAAACCCGTCTTCGAACAGCCCTTCAAACTCTTTTTTGAACTTGTTGACCTGTACCATTAATTCTTCTGATCTGTCCTGAACAATCTTCATTAACTGGTGCTTGTGAATGATTTTCTTTGCTGACAGGATTATTGAGACTCTGTCCTTTATGCCCATGTCATGCAACTTTTGATATGTTAATGAATTCAGGAAATCCAGGGTGTTTTGGGCTGTAGCGAGAGGTCTTTTCGTCATGTGTTCGTTTACCACTCTCAATCTCTGCTGAGCTAAATCTATCAATCCACACAAATCATCAATATAATTAAGTTAGTGCCTAAACTTGGTAACTTCAATACTTAGGGTGTCCCAAATGATGTGTTTCGCCCCCTGAAGGGGGCCTTCCCAATACATTTTTCTTTCAGTTCGTCAACCTTCTGCTGTAATTGGTTCTTGTCCTGTAAGAGCTGCATTCTGCTTTCGCTTACCTTGGTTAACTCGGCTTTCACCTTCTCATTCTCGGCTTGCAATTCCTTAATAGTCTCCTCCTTCAAACTCACTTGGGACATAGATTCCAACAGGTCATCTGCAGAACAATCAACTAATGGCTTTCGGATAGCTACAATAGATAAGTCATCACCGGCAGGGGTTTGGCTTATTAGCTCATCCATAATCTCCTTTTCCACAGTCTGGTCTCTCTCTATTTCGGAAATTTGGGACAGTAGTGCTTCCTTCTCGGCATTCCACTTATCCTTCTCCTCTTGTAGCTCTCCAGCCTTCCCTTTGTATTCCATCACTTCTTGATGGAGTTTATCTTTCTCCTCCTGGAGGGCTAGCAATTCTGCTGATTGGACATGTTCTGAGCCTGGCATCTTCAACCTCTTCTTCAAAACCTGTAGGGCATTATCTTTCTCTTCTAACAACTTCTTTACGGCCTGGGTATTATCTGAGCTGGCGATGTTTGCTTGCAGTTTTTTCACCTGAACAACATTTGCTTTGTTTTCTACTTTCTCATGTCTCAATTGGATTTCCAACTTGTCAACCAATGCTTCCAACTTGCTTATCTTCATCATGGCTTGCAACAGGTCCGAATAAAGAATGTCGCTGGTTTGCTTGTGTAACTGTATCTTGTCTGGAGTACTAATTTTATCCAGACGGATTTCTATTTCAGACATTCTTTTATCATTCACAATGGCCATCTTTAAATTATTTTTCTCTGCATCTCTAGCAGAAACTAGAGATGTTTTAGAACTATGCAGGTTCCTTACCCTTGGGAGAAAATTTCTTGTTTCTTCCAGGGACTGCTTCCTCTTCTCTAGGTAGCTCATTTTGAGCTCTTCTTTTGATTTAAACAGGGAGCCGGATTCTAGACTGTTAATATCACCTTCTGAATCTTTAAAGGAAAACTGACTAACCTGTACTGTCTTCAGGGGAACCAAAGTAGCCTTTTTGGAAACTCCGGGCGCCCCTTCATCCACGATCTCACCTCGTTTGAGCCGCTTCACCTTCTTATGGGATGTTTGTTCATCCACATCCATACTCTCGGCTTCGTCCAAACTCCTCTTGACAGCAACACTGACACCCTCTGTGATTTGGATCTCTGAACAAGATGCAGGATTTGCCTCTGCCTCAGCGTTTGACTCATCAGTGAATGTGAGCAAATTAGCTGTTCCAGACAACCCTTCAATGGCTTGATGTTCAAACGGTTTGTTCCTGTTTGCTTGCTTTCTTAATGAAATCACCTGGTGGGGGTTGTAGTCCATATTTACATCCTTAATGAGATCCATAGGTTCCATCAATCTCTCTATACATGCCAGGGCACCTTTGCCTTTAAAAATGAAAGGGCCAACCTTAAAAGGAAATTTAATATTCAAAGACTTTCGGAAAGCACCGAAGTGCTCCTCCTCTGATAACAACCTTTGTCTCATAAACTCCAGAGCAAAAATCCTTGGAGTTAAAAAGGAAGGCAACCTATAAGGCTGACTGGTAAAGCCGTACACTCTTAAAACGGTGTAATCTTTGTACAGGAACCAGTCTCCCACCCGACCTTCGGGTGAAGACTGCATCAAATATTTCATTTCATCGAAGACCCGGGGCAATTCTCCATCAAACAACATCCTGTATATTTCGGACATGATCGAATTGGCAAATTCGATCAGGTGGATTTGCTTCGGCAAATCAGAAGAGGACAGAGTACTCAAGAATTTCAATTCGGTAACATTGGAACATATCAACATGTTAAGTAAGTGTGTTTGAAACCTAAAAAACTGGACCTTGGGAAATTCAGTCAGCTGGAGGTGGATTGCCTCAGCAAGATACTCGTCTAAATTAAGGACAGGAGCTGACTGGGACTCGGGACTCAAAGAATTTACCTTTAGCAGGAAACCGAGGACAACATGACCTATATGACAGTCGTCATCTAGACCCAACACTTGACAAACTAAAGACATCACTAACCGCACCTCAGTTCTAAAAACGTGCAAGGGGTAAGGTAAGGAGAGGCTTTCCAGGGACTGACCTTCCTTCAGGATACTTGACAGGAATCGAGAGCGAGCATCGATTGGGCAACTTCGGAAAAACTCAGCAAGGACGGCTTCATTCACAGACTCACGGTTTCCAGGATAACTTTCGGGCAAATCAAGATTTTCTCTAACTACTGAAGCATCAATTTTACACAATATCCTAGACGCAGACTGACTCACAATGACCCTCCGAGAGGGAGAATAATTTACTGCGCACCATTCGGAAAATTCAGGGAAGTGGAGGGTTTGCTCCAGGGCAAAAAAGTATAAAAAGGACTTGCACACATTCAGAACATCGTTTCCCTGCAAAAAACAAGACCATAACCTTTCTTTGCTGCCAGACACACTTCCTGTAGACAGGAAAGGTTCACAGACACCTCTGTGTCTATCTACCAAGAATTCTTCCCTTTCATCTGGGACCCGACCAGACACAGAAGCTTCGCTCTGTTGGTCCATTTCTCAATTTATAATAATAATTGGGCGAAGGAGTTACAGTATCAAGGTCCTACCTGGCTCACTGTGAAGGCGTGTGTTCAGAGCGCGTCTGATACTGACAACTGGAAGCGCCCAAATCGACAGGTCCTTTTCGCCGGGTCCCAAGCAATAAAATAATCGCAGAAGAGGTCAATTGTGCCTTTATAGGACCGCCCCGACTAGACACGTGGGAAGCATTTATTTCCGCAACCACTACTTATCTCTAACAGCCGTGCACCTTTCTCCTCCAGGCTCATTTTCGACCTTTGATATATCCTGTGCAAATTCCTGGCCTTCGGATCGTACACCACGTGTCCTTTTCCGCCGGGCATCTCGGCGCTTAAGCACCGTGTAAGTTTCCATTTCGGGGTCGCTCGTGACCGTCAATGTGATGTACTTCCACCCCTCACCGTTGGATTAAACGCCACGTCCCATATTCCGCTGAGCCATCCGACCTTAACAACCGTGCAACTCTGGGTCCCGGACGCATCCACCGCCGTTGATCTGATCTTCCGTTACAGGCGGGCTGTCGGATCATGTTTCATTTACCAATTCCACTGGGCTCTTCCCTCTTAACCGTCGAGCAACTTTGCTCAGCGGAATCGTTCCCAACCGTCGATGCGATCTGCCGTTGACCATGTGCCGTCAGATCAAGTGCCATGTACCAAATTCCGCCGGGCAATCCGGGATTATCCTTCGCGCTTGTTCCTCCCCCGGAATTCTTTTCGGCCGTCGATGAGCTTTCCCAGCGCTCGTCAACCATCCGATCATGTAACATGTACCACATTCCGCCAGGCTTTGTGGGTTTATCGGGTGCGCAAGTTTCCACTCCAGAATCATTTCCAGCCGTTGATCCACTATGCTCTGATCTGCAACCGTTGGATCGAGCAGCCAATAATGGGTTCTGCTGGGTGGCTTGAAGGTTATCTCGCGTGCATGTTAATTTCCCGAAAACCAACATATCCATCGATCCATGCTGTCTTCAATTCTCGGCCGTTGGATCAACCTCCGCGTACCCTTTCCGCTGGAAGCCCTGATGCTTATCCGCCGCGCAGGTTCCGGCCGCGGAATCAAATCCGACCGCCGATGTAATCCGATTACGTCCCTCCACCGTCAGATCGGGAGGATTATATGTGGTTTCACTGGTCCTCCATTTCCTTAACCACCTTGCGCTTTCAGACGACGAATTTAGCATGAGCCGTAGATCAGCCCCGAACAATGTTACAACCCTTGATGCGCGCAGGCGGCTAAAGGCCCGAACTTCCCTTATCTTACTCGCGTGTTTTGAAGGGCGAAAGGAGTATCAGCCATGGATTGGCTCCTCCTTTCGATCACAGCCTAGGATTTTGCTAACTTGGCTGCCCTTTAGACCATTACATCACCTTTGTACGATAATCTTTAAACCAAAGTATTTAAACAATGAAATTTTACCTCCCCTTGGTCTTATATCTCTTTTGTTAAATGCAGGTGTTAACACATCGCATTTTTATTAATCTTGAAAACAAGTACAAATATACCTTCTCTTCAAGTTCAGTACCTCATGAAACCTTGATCTGGTTCTGCTACTTCTCTTCTCCAAGGAACTCAGCCTCCAAGCTCTGCAACACAAGGGGATGATTACTAGGGCAAAGGTGTGGGCAAAGAGAGCTCCAAATTCCTCCAACATGACAATGCAAAGATTCAAGTCCCCTCTCATGGACCTCCCTACCTCTATTTATGTGCTTTATGAAGAGTTAGGGTCGAAGACAAGGTAGTTACAACTGAAGGAGTTAGTTGCATAACTACCCAAACTACCCGAAATTCAAAATACGTATTTTTTTTGACATTTTCAGGAGGCGTATGTGGGTTGCGAAGACAACAGTCATGTATACAGGAGGTATACATGGGTTGTAATGCAAAAATTCATGTATTTAAGGCATATGTGAGTATTATATATAGAAAATCGCATACATACATGGGTTTCCTCAAAGAAAATCGCGTATGCATCAAAAAGCTCATTTTAGGGTACGTCTGTGAATTTTTAGACTTTGGTGTCTTCTGGAAAATTTTAGCTGACTCAGATACCTTTCCAACGATGTAGAGATGAGGTCAAATGAAGTTACAACACTCAAGATATGGGTCCTCCAAGTTAGTTATTTTTTCAGTGACTTTCAGTGACTTTCATGAAGTGTTGTCATGGAAGTGTTGAGATGCGATGGAAAAATGGGAAAGTGGTCACAGGAAGAGATGTGTCATTTTGAGCTATAACACACCAAAGTATGAAAATGCCTTGAAGTACCCTAAAAATGATATTTTTGATGCATACGCAAGTTGCCTTATGGAAACCCACATATTGTATGCAACTTGTTATATATAATACTCGTGTATACCTTAAATACATGAATATTTACATTGTGACCCGCGTATACCTCCTACATATGCTACTGTTGTCTCTGCAACCCACGTATTCCTCCTGAAGATGTCAAAAAAATACATTTTTCAAAATTCGGGTAGTTTGGGTGGTTATGCAACTGACTTCTTCAGTTGTAACTAATTTGTCTTCAACCCCATCTCTTAATAAAGCATATAAATAGAGGTAGGGAGGTCCATCAGAGGAGACTTGAATATTTGCATTGTTATGCTGGAGGAATTGGAGCTCTCTTTGCCCCCACCTTTTCCCTAGAAGCTTTCTACTTGTGTTGCAAAGCTTGGAGGCTGAGTTCCTTGGAGAAGAGAAGCAGCAGAACTAGATCAAGGTTTCATGAGGTGCCCAACTTGAAGAGAAGGTATATTTGTACTTGTTTTCAAGATTAATAAAGATGTGATGTCCTTCTTCTTCCCAAATCATTGTTCAATGTGATTGAATCTCCATTTTTGATCATATCATGATGTTAATCAGATTATTATTTCATGTTTATTTGATTATCATTTCATTATATGTGGTCATATTGGTTTGAGGAAGGTATAATTTGTTTTACAGCTCCTCTTACTCCAAGAGACCTGTAAAATGAATTATACCTTCCTCAAACCAATATGACCACATATAAAGAAATGATAATCAAATAAAGATGAAATAATAATCTGATTAACATCATGATATGATAAAAAACAGAGATTCAATCACATTGAACAATGATTTGGGAAGAAGAAGGACATCACATATTTATTAATCTTGAAAAAAAGTACAAATATACCTTCTCTTCAAGTTGGGCACCTCATGAAACCTTGATCTGGTTTTGCTGCTTCTCTTCTCTAAGGAACTCAGCCTCCAAGCTCTGTAACACAAGGAGATAGCTTCTAGGGCAAAGGTGGGGGAAAAGAGAGCTCCAATTCCTCCAGCATAACAATGCAAAGATTCAAGTCTCCTCTCATGGACCTTCCTACCTATATTTATATGCTTTATGAAGAGATAGGGTCGAAGACAAAGTAGTTACAACTGAAGGAGTCAGTTGCATAACTACCCAAACTACCCGAATTTCGAAAAATGTATTTTTTTGACATCTTCAGGAGGAATACACGGGTTGTAGAGACAGTAGTCACGTATGCAAGAGGTATAAGTAGGTTGCAATGTAAATAGTCATGTATTTAAGGTATACACAAGTATTATATATAACAAGTGGCGTACAATACACATGTTTCCTTTAGGCAACTCATGTATGCATCAAAAATCTATTTTTTATAGTACTTTGGGGCATTTAAAGACTTTGGTGTCTTCTATAGAGTTTTAGCTAACTAAAATACCTTTCCAACAGTGTGGAGAAGAGATCAAATAGAGTTACATAACTCAAGATATGGATCCTCCAAGTCAGGTGTTTTTTCAGTGACTTTCATGAAGTGTCGACATGCGATGGAATCATGGGAAAGTGGTCACAGGAACAGATGTGTCATTTTGAGCTATAACATTGCCTCAATATCAACTCATGGAATTATTTAATATTATCATCATAGTACCTATCAGAGATATACTTCTACCTGAAAATATTCTAGAACTGTTTCCACACAATCTTCCTTTCACTGATCTTCTTCACTTTCCTTAAGTGCTCCCATCATATGGATGCTCTTCCAGTCAAATTGAATATGGATACGCTATCCTTCATATTTCCATAGTAGTCTTGGACTTGGAAATATTTTCTCATCCCAAGAATCTAAGCTTCAACTTTTTGACTATTCTTTATCTCGCCATTAAACGTAGGAGGCCTTGCCTTCCTGAATTCAACACGTGAGTTGTTCCTGTAACCCCTTTTTTTCTTATTCTTGTGAGAAGAAGAAATTGAATCCCTAGTGGATCCCTCAGAGTCATATGACCCACTGGAAGTAGGTCTCTTTCTCCTTCTGGCACCACTCCTACTTCCTTCTGGATTTACTGTTCGATGCTCTGAGTTCATCTGCCTCTGGATGTCTGTCAAACTCTATAGCATGGATGCATTCAGATGATTTTTCTCTTCCTTAGCCTTAATCAAGATTTCATTATCTACCCGTTAACTTTTCATCTCCACCCTAAAACTTCTCATGGTGGCTGCAATATCTGGTGGAGTTTCTTGAAATCTTCTAACATTAGTCTCTGTATCAGCATTTCAAAATATGATATTTTATTTCATAGCATATTCCTCGTGCTCATAGGGGTTCTACGGCATCATCATACATGCCGTAGGTTCTCATGGCTAAGGAAAAAATCCACTTTCCACGTTGTGCTATGACTCTGCAAGATGTGTTAGTCAAACACATTGTTAGCTGCATGAAAAAATCAGAATTAGAAAACCATTTAGTTACTGTCACCTGGCCCATGTAGGCCCAATTCTACAACCCTCAGCTCTGATACTAGAGTGTAGTGTACTGCAATGTTGGTATCAAAGGGTATTCTTATCTCTTTTTGGCCCATCCCGGCCCAATGCTGCAACCCGCAGCTCTGATACTAGATTGTAGTGTACTACAATGTTGGTATCAAAGGGTACTCTTATCTCTTTCACTACCCATTCTGGCCCATCCAATCCCAATGCTGCAACCCACAGCTTTGATACCAGACTGTCACGTCCCCATACCCCATAATGCATATTATTAAATTTTTTTCCTTAAGAACACTTGTTATCTTTTCAGACAAAGGGAATGGATGTTAAAAGACTCTTCATCATACATTCTAAGGCTTAAGAACCCTTGTACGTTACCATAACAGTTTTTCCACCATTAACAGCTCCATTCTATGCACATAAAAACCTTTGTCTGCACTGAACCTGTTCCTTCTATGCTTCCTCTTTTGCCCTTCTGACCTCAAAAATAGGGAATCAAAAACATGAGGACCGAGTAAAATCATTCAATCACAGTTTCACCTTCCTCCTTTTGCCCTTGAAACCCAAAAGTTGGAAACCCAACCTTTTGATGGAATCATTTAACGTCCTTCTGCCTTCCACCTTCCGCCCTTCTGCTTTCTGCCTCTGGAGTTCGGAAGTTGGAAAACTAATGAATGACATAATATATATCCTCATTCCCACCTTCCACATTCTACCTTTCCTCCTTCTAGTGCAAAAATCTAGAATCAGAAGACCAATTCTTTACCTTAGACTTTTTCCGGTTTTCCACCTCCCACCTTCCGCCTTCTGTAGGCGGATTCTGGGGTGTAGAAAACCCACTTTTTTCCTTATCATTCCTACTGATTTTGACATTTATCCTTCCGAAGGTGGATCCTAGAAGTTGGAAATCCCACATACTGCTTCGATTAAGCTTCTTTTTCTTGCCTCATGCATTCCTCCTTCTGCTGCGGATCTCGAGGAGTGGAAACACTTAGATCAACTATAAACTAGATCCTTAACCAGGATTTTCTAGCCTTCAAAGACTTCAAAAAAATGAATTAAACATACAAGGTAATACAGAAGTAAAATGCAAGGAAATAAACACATGTAAACCTCTACTTAGTCATCATCCATCATTCGACATAAACATAGTGATTGATAGACATATACATGGCATAAACATGAATAACCGAGATACTTATGCAACAGTAAATCCTACTTCATTCATAGCAAGCATTCCTCTTTATCAATTTCTCATATTCATTCACAAGCAACTTCAAGGCATAAACAAGAATAACAAAGAATACTTATCTTGATGATTAAGTTGTCTCGCAACAAGCTAGGTGACTGCAACATTCCACCCAACCATAGGCCAGTGTGTTCATTGATCTCTCAACACACTACCATGCCCGAGTTGGGCATGATTTCCACAAGGAACTAGGGAACACAGACTTACACAAAGCCAAAACATAACACACACATTCAAGCCAACACACAGATGGGTTTCACAGGCTGTCTATCCAAGCCAATGTACAATTGGATTCAAAGGCTACTAAGGAAATAAGCCAAACAACAGATGGGTTCCTTGGACTTAATCAACCAAACCAACATTCACAACAAAACACGGTCAAACCAACCTACTCTCGGGTTTCTCATACTTCCTAGGCGATGTAAAGGTAGAATCGCTAAGCCAGTGAGCTCAACCACATAGCTATGGAATCCTACACAAGATCTAGCATGGCCTCCTCAATACCTACACCACCCAACACAAGGAAGTATTCCCTTCACTAATACACAGTTCCCTCAGGCCATACCTTCCCTTCCAGTGCTCTTCAGGGTGTGCAGAAAGGTTTTACCAGCCCCTCTTGATCTGTCTATGAGGTTCCTCTCTTCACTAGGCATATTAGCCAATTATGGGCCTCTTCCAAACCTTTTTATTGACACCAAAACAGGGATGCACATCACAACAATCCACAATTAAAACAAAACATACAAGGTTCACTCTATAACACAGAGAAAACAAGGTCTCCTACCAATCTATGGAACAAGATAATGCTGCAAACACATCAACCAATCCCTTATCAAAGATAAATACACTTGTAGAAACGTGTAGTAGCACTCTACTCAAACCAAAAATGCTCGACAACCCTGTTGATGAACAATGCGTAACCGTGAATGAACGAATGGTAGAAAATGTTTGAGAATAATGGGTAACCATGAACAAAAACATGAATCTTCCCCGCCGTCTCTCCCAACAGCACGAATCATCAACCCAATGTTCATCATGACTCAGGGATGAGGGAATGGGGCCTTATTACCACGTGGGTTTACTTGCAGCAGAAGAAAGTATACGGGTTTTGCCGACTACAAACTTGCAGGCTTGCTCAGTTAAGCCATCATACTTCCATGCCTTGCTCTGCCCAAGGCATTAACTGCCTCAGCCAAATTTTGGAAGAAATTGATGATTGAGGACAGAGGAAAAAAAGGGTAGTTGAGGGTTCATGGGTTTCCCCATTGATATCTGGTCAGACCCTATTGGCTTAGGGGGTTTGACTAACTCCCCACCCTCCCCCTTGTGGAATCATGCCCCCATATGTTTAACGTTAATAGTTCCATAGCTATCTGTGGTATTATATTAATTTGTACATATACATGATATATCAAAATATACATTGTCTGACTCAGCACCAAAACCATAGGTATCAGCCTTGATCACCTATCCTCTAAACATCAATCAATGGAAAGTCCTTGGCCTTGATCTCCTCATCATCATTTCCATACAATATTTCCATTATGCATAATTAAATACAATGGGGTCAAAACTGGGGTATTACAATCCCCTCCCCCTTACAACAACACTGTCCTCGGTGCTTTACAAAATTAAAAAAAAATGCGACACTGGAACTGCCCTTAGTGCTCTACAAAATTGAATAAAAATGTATGTGCCAATCACATGGTATCCTTTAGCTCCCATGTAGCCTCCTAAGGGTTGTAGTGCTCCCATTACACCTTTACCTATCCAACGACTCGATTCTAGAGCACTGTGACCTTCCTGTCGATGATGCACAATGGCTCGGTTTGTAACTCTCCCTTGGGTTCCACCTGAATCACATCCCAATCAATCACATGGTTAGGTTCATGTACATATTTCTTAAGCAAAGAAACATGAAAAACATTATGAGCTCTAGTGATAGCAGGCAATGCAAGTCTATATGCAACTGACCCTATTCTTTCAAGCACTTCAAAATACCCACAGTATCTAGGAGACTTCTTGGAACAACTTCCAAGCTTCAAGGAAATCTTCCTTTCCCTCACTCTGAGGTAAATATGATCCCCAACAATGAACTCTCTATCCACCATATGCTTATCTGCATAGCTTTTCTGTCTATCCCGGGCTTCTTTAAGATTACACCTGATCTTTGCAACCTCCTACTTCATCTCCTTGAGAAAATTTGGACCAAGCACAATCCTTTTCACTGGATTATCCCATTTCATGGGTGTTTCACACCTTCTTCCATACAAAAATTCATATGGACTCATCCCCAAGGATGCTTGCTATCCATTATTATAGGCAAATTCTTCCAAGTGTAAATAATCCTCCCACTTGGTTGGTTTGTCCATCACATACATACGAAGCATGTCTTCAAGCACTTGATTATCTCTCTTTATCTGGCCACCAGTCTAAGGATGGTAGGCAGTGCTAAAGTTCAACTTTGTGCCCAAATCTGCAAACAAACCCTTCCAAAAATTGGAAGTGAACTTAGGATCTCTGTCAGAGACTATTGCCTTAGGCAATCCATGCAATCTGAAAATATCCTTCATGAATATTTTTGCAATGGCATCAGTTTTATACGTGGACTTAACCGATGTAAAATGTGTTGCCTTTGTCAACTTGTCCACCACAATCATGATGGAATCATGTTGCCTCCAAGTCATGAAATCCTGTAATAAAATCCATGGAAACAACTTCCCATTTCCATTCTAGAACTGGCAAAGGATGCAACAAAACTATTGGGTGTTGATGCTCAACCTTGACCTGTTGACATTTCACGCACCTTGAAATATACTCAATAAGGTCCTTCTTCATTCCTGGCCAAAAGTACTACTTTTTGGCTGTAGAATTTGTCTTCTGGTATCCTAGTTGACTAGAATATGGAGCTTGATGGATTTCATCCATAACAATTCTCCTCAAGTCTTCTACACTTGGAATATAAATTCTATTTTTATAAGTAAGAATCCCATATTCTTCCAATTTATATCCCTCATACCTCTTCTCAAGACTTTGCTGCTGCAATTTGTCTTTCAGTTGCTCATACAATTCATCTTCAATAGTGTGATTAACAATCTGTTGTCTCAAATCTGATTGGAAAATACTAAGAGATGCCAAGTGCATTTCATGCACCTTCCTGCTGAGTGCATCAACCACTTTGTTTTCTTTCCCTTTTATGTGTTTGATCTAAAAATCAAACTCACATAAAAACTTTGGCCATCAAGCTTGCGTAGCATTTAAAGTAGGATGATTAAACAAATATTTTAGACCACAGTGGTTTGTCCTTAACTCAAATTTTTTCCGCGTTAAGTAATGCCTCCACATCTTGAGAGCATGTACTATGGCTGCAAGTTACCAATCATGAGTGGCATATTTCTTCTCATGATCCTTCAAATTTCTTGACTCATAACATACCATGTGGTTGTCTTACATAAGAACTCTTCCCAGTTCTTGTCCACATGCATTAGTACATACCACACAACACTTCTCTGGGTATGCAATCTTCTAAACTGGTGCACTTGTGAGAAGATCCTTCAACTGCTGGAAACTTTCCTCACACCCTGGTGTCCATTCAAATTTTATTCCCTTCCTTCGCAATGAAGTGATTAGATGTGCAACCTTGGAGATCCTTCAATGAATCTTCTGTAGTATCCTACAAGTCCCATAAAAGATATTAAATCTGTCACATGCCTTGGAGTATGCCAATTCATAATGGCTTCAATCTTATTAGGGTCTACAGATATACCCTCATCTGAGATAATGTGACCCAAATAGTGAGTTCTATCTTTGTAAAAGTCACATTTGCTCAACTTTACGTACAACTTATGCTCCCTGAGAACTTGCAATTTCACTCTTAGATGTTCTTCGTTTTCTTCCTCATTCTTATAATAAATGAGAATTTCATCAAGGAAGACAAGAACAAACTTGTCTAGATACCTACTGAAAACACTGTTCATAAGGCACATAAATGTAGCTGGTGCATTTGTGAGACCAAATGGTACCACTACGAACTCATAATGTCCATAGCATGTTTTGAAGGATATCTTATGAATTTCTTCATCCTTGATTCTTACTTGATGGTAACCAAACCTTAAGTCAACCTTGGAAAATACCTTTGCTCCTCTCATTTGGTCAAAGAGGTAATCAATCGTAGGAAAAGGTTATTTATTCCTCACAGTGACCTTGTTGAGTTTTCTATAATCAATACACAGTCTGAGTGTACCATCTTTCTTCTTAACAAACAACACAGGTGCTCCCCAAGGGGACACACTTGGTGTGATGCACTTCTTCTCCAGCAACTCTTGCAACTACATCTTCAGCTCTAGCATCTCTAGTGTACTCATCCTGTAGGGTGTCTTAGACACTGGTGCTGCTCCTAGCCCAATTTCAATTGTGAAATCAATGTCCCTCTTTGGAGGAAGCCCTGGAATCTCATCAGGAAAAACATCTCTGAATTATTGCAACACACAAAAGTCCTCCAACCTAGGAGTTTCATTCTTTGCTACCTCCAACATATAGGATGCATACACTCTGCAACCTTTCCTACAGAACTTCTTCAGTTGCATGGCTGAAATCTTTCTAACAGAAATCACCTTTGGAATCCCTTTCACAACCTTTAAGTTTCCTTCTTCATCCAAGCACTCAAAATTCTTGTTGTAACAATCAAGATTTACTATGCGTGCTTCCAACCAATCCATTCCAATGATAACATCATAGGAACCAAGTGGTAGAACATTCATATCTACACAAGTGACTAGCCCATTAATGACCAATGGGAATTGCTTTGCCATTTCACTAACCTTTCTCTTGGTTCCAGTGGTTAGTTGGACTAACCATAAATTGCTATGCTTTAACCTCTTAAAAGAACAAACCTCAACTACTTTAGGAGTAATATAACTGCCAGTAGAACCAAGGTCAATCAAAATAGAAATAGATTTCTCAACAATCTTACCTACAACCTCAACCACAGTTGACTGATGATCTGTTCAGTGATCCTCTAGTGATGCATAAATTCTAGGGATTTTCCTTGCTACTTGATCCATAGTTTCTTCCTCTTGAATGTTGTAAGTTGGCCTTACATTCCCATCCTCAAGTGGACAATTCCTACGCAGATGGGGTCCTCCACATCTCCAGCATTGGAGAGTTTCTTTGTTTTCTTTTAGGTTTCTTGGCTTTTCCCCCATCACCTTAGCTGGCTGGTTCACAGCTTGTGATGGTTGCTTTTGCTGATTCCTGAAGTTAGAGGGTTTGAAACCTTTCTTCCTTTGGTCCGACTTCTCATTATTTTTATCCTTCGATGTTGTATGGTAATCAGGTTTTCCTTTATTCTGATCATAACAATACTTAGCCTTTCTTTTGTATTCTTCCAGAGTTCTAGGCTCATCAAACTCAATTCTGTCTTTGTAAGACTGAGGAAACCCACTCAGAAAACTCTAGCTTTTTACTTTATCATCCCTGATATACCTAACATACCTCAATAGTTCCAAGAAATTATTGGCATACTCTTCTATGGTCTGCTGCCCCAATCTTAGCTCATGGAATTATTTAATCTTACCATCATAGTAGCTATCAGAGAGATACTTCTTTCTGAAAAACTTCTAGAGTTGTTTCCACACAATCTTCCTTTCACTGATCTTATTCACTTGCACGAAGTGCTCCCACCATATGGATGCTCTTCCAATCAAATTGAAGATGAATAGCCTAGCCTTCATATTTCCAAATTAGTCTTGGACTTGCAAATATTTTCTCATCCCAAGAAGCCAAGCTTCAGCTTCTTGACCGTTCTTTATCACGCCATTAAACATAGGAGGCCTTTCCTTCCTGAATTCATCATGTGAGTTTATCCTGTAATTCCTCTTTTTCTTATTCTTGTGAGAAGAAGAGCTTGAATCCCCAGTGGATCCCTCAGAGTTAGATGACCCACTAGAAGGTCTCTTTCTTCTTCTAGCACCACTCTTAGTTCCTTCAAGAATTACTGTTCGATGCTCTGAGTTCATCCACCTCTGGATGTCTGTCAAACTTTGCAGCATGGTTGCATTCAAATGATTTTTCTCTTCCTAAGCCTTAACCAATCTTTCATTATCTTCCAGTAACTTTGCATATCCACCCTTAAACTTCTCATGGTGGTTGCAATATCTGGTGGAGTTTCTTAAAATATTTTGCCATTAGACTCTGTATCAGCATGTCCAACTCTGACATTTTCTCCCATAGCATATTCCTTGTGCTCATAGGGGTTATGTGCATCATCATACATGAAGTAGGTTCTCATGACTGAGCCAAAAAACCACTTTCCAAGCTGTGCTATGACTATGCAAGATGTGTTAGTCAAACACATGGTTAGCTGCATGACAAAATCATAATTAGAAAACCATTTAATTACTGTCACCTAGCCCATCCAGACCCAATGCAGCAACCCGTAGCTCTAATACCATATTGTACTGTAATACAATGTTGGTATTAGAGGGTATTCTTATCTCTTTTTGTCCCATCTAGGCCCAATGCTACAACTCGTAACTCTGATACTAGACTGTAGTGTACTACAATGTTGGTATCAGAGGGTACTCTTATATCTTTCACTACTCATTTTGGCCCATCTAGGACCAATGATGCAACTCGCAGCTCTGATACCAAACTATCACGTCCCCATACCCCTTAATGCATATTATTAAATTTTTTCCTTAAGAATGCTTGTTCCCTTTACAGACACAGGGCATGGACGTTAACACACTCTTCATCATACATTCTCAGGATTAATAACCCCTATATGTTACTGTAACAGTTGTTCCACCATTAACAACTCCATTCTGTGCACAAAAGAACCTTCTTCCGCACTGAACCTATTTCTTTCGTGCTTCTGCTTCCTCCTTTGCAACCTCAGAAATCAGGAATCAGAAATATGAGGAGTGATGAAAAACATTCAATCACAGTTTTGCCTTCCTCCCTTGAAACTCGAAAGTCGAAAACACAACCTTTTGATAGAAACATTTAATAGCCTTCTGCCTTCTGCCTTCTGCCCTTTCGCCTCTGGAGCTCAAAAGTAAAAAAACTAACAAACACGAGAATCTCTATTCTCATTTCTACCTTCCACATTATACCTTTCCACCCTCTAGTGTGGAACTAGGGAATCGGAGGACCAATTATTTACCTTAACCTTTTTCTGGTTTTCCACCTCTCGCCTTTCGCCTTCTGCAGGCGAATTCCATGGTTTGGAAAACCCACCTTCTGCCTTATCATTCCTCATGATTTCCACATTCTTCCTTTCGCCTTCCTCAGGCGGATCCCGAAAGTCGAAAATCCCACATACTGCTCCGATTAAGCTTCTTTCTCTCGCATTCCTCCTTTCGGTGCGGATCCCAAGGTGAGGAAACACTTAGATCAGCTGTAAACTGGCTCCTTAAATAGGCTTTTCTAGCCTTCAAAGACTTCAACAAAATGCAATGAAAATACAAGGTAATACAAAAGTAAATTGCAAGGAAAAACACGCATGTAAACCTCTACTTAGTCATCATTCAACATTCAAAATTAAAGGTAGTGATTCATAGACAAATACATGGCATTAGAAAGGAAAAAAATGAAAAGAATATAGATATGAGGGTCCAACATGTTAATATTGTTCATTGAAGGCTACAACAGAAGCTCAAGCCCCTCACCCTGCTATAATGAAAGTACCATTTCCCTTCCTAAAGGCGCTAATCAATCACCTTGGCTATCTTCCTACTAAAAGGCCCAATAAGTAAATAGGAGCTAAAAAAGACTTGAAGTACCTCTCATAATGTCTTGACTCCATTCTTTTTTGGTTGGGGAGATTGGGAAACCAATGGTCGAATTCCTTTCCTAGTTCTCGGTGGTCTCACTTCGCTCAACAGAATTCCCTCCATGACCAAATGAAGATGTACCATTTAGCTTACTGTTTGTTTCCATATCTGAGAATGAATAGTTTTCACTTTAAGATACAACCCTCATGAAGAGATTCGACCAAGTTATCTAGCAAAAATTTGTAGTTTTTAATAAGGAATTCCTCTTTCATCAAACACTCAAAAGTGGTCCTTCCCATTATTATAGGTCCTCAAGAGCTTTTACAATAAAGAAACCAATAACAATCAAACTATATCAGTGTTGGATAGAAGCAAACTCACTCACATACTTTTCAATCAAATGATAAAGTTTCAATCCAGTAGAAAAGTTTAATTTCTTTTATTGCATATATAATTTAATAGCACTTATATAGACATACACCTATTAATAAAAACCCTCAAAAATAGGTCCTAACAAATTGTTTGCCATTTCTAACCCTATCACGATGAGTATATACCATTCAAATTCCAAGTGTGGCAGTCAACTTTTTAAGGAGGTTTAATGATTGTTTATATACCTTGGTACACAGTGGTACATCATATATGTAGTATAATATGTACAAGTAGTTATAGGTGGCATTCTTTTTAAGAATTTTAATTTAAGAATTAATTTTTTTTGTTTTTAAATTTTAATAAATAAAACCATTATTGTAGAGATTTATCTCTCATCATAAATGTTTTAAGCTAATATAATATAATAGAAAAAAATATTACATTTTAAAAATTCATAAATTTATTTTGATTTTCAAAATTTGAAGTTTAATATTAAAATTTCGCAAAACTTATTACTATAAAAAAAAATTAATAATAATTATAAATTAATTATCATAGTTTGTTTAGCGAATGATGCTATATAAAACAAGATCTACAAGGTGGCAAGTCACCGCAATTACTATAACACAAAAACTACATAAATATGACACTTTTGCTACAAAAATGTAACACAAATGAAACAATTTTGACACAGAATTTCTTAGCCATAGAAACCCAAGTTTCATAACAGCAATAAGATGATGAAACTTAAAATTTTATCATAACTTGATATATTATATACATTTTTGTTTCTTTTAAATCAATTTGTTATACCATACTCTTGTAAGACTTTCATAAATAATTATTTTATCCAATTTATGTAATTAAATCAAAACTAATTTTTATGCAAATAAATTCTTTCATAATAAAAAAACAAGATCTAAACTATTTAATTACCTTCTAGTCATAAGAGTAACAAACTTGAAAAATATATGTTAATAAATAAGTTTAATCATGAAATATCTAATAATTTATTACTCAATTTGAAAAATATATCTTAATAATTGAATGATTGATTGAGAGGATAAATCTTAAATTTAATATATAATCAATTTTATTTAATTTGAAAAAAAATCTTAACAATTTAATGTTTGATTAAGAGGATAAATCTTAAATTCAAGATTACATAATAAATTAACAATACCAAATATTGATTATGACAATTCCAATGAAAATACTAACAAGCTATATTCTGAACAAAGTTTATTCCCCCTATTTCATGAGAAATCCAGTAACATAACATGCTATAAAGTCTTAAGGCGCAAGCGAGGTTATTACTTCAAAGTTCAAAGCTGTGGTGTGCTGAAAATTTAGCATATAAATGAAACTTAAAATATTACAAGGGGAGTCATTAACCCTAATCTTGAAGATCAAAACGATCTCTCTCTACCTAAAGAAGAAGATCCACATAGCTAAAATAAGAACCAATAGTGAAAGAAGGCGTTGGACCTTTCTAAATATGTCATCTTTGTGAGCCTATGAGTGTTGAGGAACTTGCCCAACCTTCTATCTCATAAGAATTATCATAATTTAGGAACTCTAAAGAAAACCAAGTAGGTTCTTATTTTACTTTTTAAAAAGTCCATAGACCAAAATTAGTCAAATAAACTTTAACTCTCTCTTTTATATATATATAATTTGAATTTTAAATTAAAACAATTTTTACCTATTAAAAAACTTATTAATATAAAATCCAAATAATGGAAGATAACATATAAGAAACACTTTGTATTTTATCATTAAAGAGAATGGTAAGATTTAGTTTCACATCACTCCATTTCTTCTTACAAAAAACTAAATTTTATATAGATATATGTATATATAATGAAATGAGTCACAATTTAACATTCTACTTTACAAAAATTATTTTAATGGATATATCCATGCATCAATTTGAAATGTTTTCCCTAGAATCAACATGAAGAGTATCTTAATTGAATTCATAATTGTTTTTTATACCATTCACAACATATCTCAACATATATACTTTATTTTATCATATATACTTTATTTTAATTGATAATTAAAATTAAAAAATGAATATTATAGATCAATGAATTTATGATATTTTTTAAAATAAAAACTTATATATCCAATATCCAAGAGACATATTTATCTTATCTCAATTAATATTTAAACAAATTTAATGTAGCTATTTTATACTATGATTTTAATTCTCATTTAAATAACGTATGCCCAAATTTTGGTGCAAACATACACATCATTAACCTTTAAATTATGTCAAACCTGTGCCATGATAATATGAAATTAATAATACAACTTTCTCATTAAAAAAACAAATATGAAATTAATAATACAACTTTCTCAAAACAAAATAATTTAGTATAATTTAATATATTTAAAACACTTTTTTTTTATGAATTTAATAATACAACTTTCTCAAAAAAAAAAAAAAAAATAATATATTTAAAACACTTTTTTTTATATATCAAATGATAATGTGAAATTAATAATACAACTTTCTAAAAAAGATAATCTATTATAATCTAATATATTTAAAACACTTCTTTTTATATACCAACACAGACATTATAAAATACAAAATTAATTTAATAGACTTAACACTTTCTCATATATATATATAAACACAAAATCGTGATTTTACATGGATTTGATTTATTTTAGATATTTTGAATTATATTTGAATATAATTTATTTGATATATTTTGAATTATATTCGAATATATATAGCTAACTGTTTAACACGAATGAATCATTAATATCAATTGAATAGTACAATTTTTGTTTTGATTTTTATAAAACAACTACAAGCACGGTCCAAACAAAAAGAAGTTTGTGATGTCAATCATGACAGCTGCGACGAAAGGGTAACAATGGTGCTTTGGGCATACAGGAGGACACCAAATAAGTTAAAAAAGCACACACCATTCAACCTAGTGTACAACAGGGAAGTAGTGGTGCTAGTTAAATTTATGATACCCAACCTATTCATCGCCCAAGCAACAAGAATGTTAGAGGAGTCTCTAGAAAGCTACAAGCGCATGATCATACTAAAGTTTCTGCAGTTTGGTCTTCCTCTATCTGTTACGGATAAGAGAGCATAACACTTTGGGAATTCATAGCTTGATACTAAACAATCAGAAGAAGTATAGAATTTTATATCCACGTGTTCTTCCATGACGAATCAAAAGAATTAGGGTTTAAATATACACCTAAATAACAATAGTTTATTATTATCAAGGTCGTTGTAAAGGAGTAAGTCCAAAGACTTAAATAATTCAATGATTAATACATCGAGATCAAAGCATGGGCTTACTGCTTTTCTGCCTACTCCATGAATTTAATGGGATCGGGCAAAGTCGATTTCAAAACATCGTTGTTGAGAAAATCCTGAATTGGGATCGGGCAGTATTTATTTCAAACCATTGTTATTGAGAAAATATTGAATCAATTTGTTGAGATGAGAGCATTTTTCACTGTGGAAGTCTAAACTGTTTGTCATGGCAATATTTGTCAAAGGCCAACTCTTACCTTTATTTTTATAATAATAAAAATCATTCTCATTTCCATTGTATTTTCCTTAAAAATAAAATTGTAGATGGATGCAAAATCGTAGTTGGATGCACTCCTAGTTTTATTTTATATAAAATATTAACTAGTATAAAATTGATGGAATCTCCTGGTGGCAAGCAAATATGAAGAAGTCATGAAAAAATGTAAAGAGTAGGTGACTGGGGGCCATTTTGGTTTGGCCCAGTCTCCACAACAAACTCTTCTGCAAGTAAAATGCGTAAGAATAAAGGAACCAGAAGCAAGGGAGGGGATATTACTGCAATTCATGGGTGGAGAAGGTGTCTCCAAGTGGAAATGGAGAGATGTATTTTCATTTTTGTTGAAAGTGGAATGGTAATTGTCTGGCCCACTAATTTTTCTTTTTCTTCATTTTTTTATTTCTTCTGTCATTCCTTCTCCCTTTCCTATCAACGGCGGGGAAGGATGCCACCTCTCCTATCTCCGGTTGTTTACTTTCATTATTCATACCTTTTCCTTTTCCTTTTAGTTTCTTTCTCATGCTTCTTCCTTCACACCCAATGGCATCTCTTCCATGCTGGATCGAGGAGAAATATCTGCATCACCAAACCATTCCACTGTCAAATATTAATATCTGCATCACCGAAACAAGAAATTGAAAGATTTCTTCTCTATATATGAGATAGCCCTTCCAATATATTTCTGGTGTTATAATTTTTCAATGCCCACAAATCCCCATTAATAGTTTATTTACAAAGAGAATTCGAATCATTTGGATTAGCTACTTATCCCCTTAGGATTATCCATCTGTGATAGGAAACGATTGAAATTTCAATATAAGGTGGGATTATAGATTTTCCAATTTAGGATGAAGTACAAAAAGATCGATTGAATTACAAAACCATCGCTGAATTTTCCAATTTATGGCTGAACGACAGCAAGAATTTAATTGATTTGGTTAATTGAATCGGTTGGAGTTGGACTCCATTGAAAATGATTCAATTTAAATACAATTAACTGTTAACTATTTAAATAAACACAGTTTTCTCAAACTCTTATCCATTTATTTAATGGGGGCTACTAAGAATATTATCGCTTCATTAATCTAGTCGATTCATATTTAAAAAAAATGAAAAACATAGAACATCATCCCACCTCAAATATGAAATAAGATGCATTCAGCTTAGTAAATTATATTTTAGCGGTAATATGCAAGGTCGACACAACTACATTCAACGTTTCAGTTAGGATATCTATAACATGATTATACACTATCAACCCCAAAGAAAAAAAACCATAAAAATCAATTACCTGGCAGGTAATTGATTTTTTGATGGCCTCCTATTGATTCATAATAGCCTCTCAATACAAATGGTAGCAGCCTTATAATACAAATGCTTGCTGTAGCCATCAACAAAATCCCTTAACATGACTTCAATGTCTTCCATCCTTTCAAAGACTTGAAGCATCAAACTTATATAGAATATCTATCCTCACACTCAAGCTGGGCTTTGATATTGCTGTGCAATCTACCGAAAAGTAATCTAGGATTAAGCAACTGGACATACACAACATAAAATAGGATGAATTAAAACAATTTCTCCTTGGCCTCGATGATAACAAGATGACACATGTTCCACCTTACCGAAGCACCTGGAATGCATGCACAAAGTCCATGGGTAACACGCAGAGTGGGATAATAGAAGTGATTGAAGGATGATAGCCTCTGCAAAGGCTATATTTTATTTGTCCTATATTATATTATTAATTACTATCATCCACCTGTTATTTGAATCATTGTTGACAGAAATATTAATTGTCATCATAAAGAATGTACTGTTTACAAGGAGTCAAAACCAGAAAAAATTGAGGATAATTATACAATTGCTGATATCATCCTCACCGCCCGGTCCTCTGGGACAAAAACCTAAAGCAACATCATATCCCCAAACCAATAGTAATCTAAAAAAATAGACAATAAAAAATAATAGTAATAATTAAATGTTTTAAATATTACCAAACCTTAGTCTAAATTCAATTACATTTAATAAAAGCTATTGCAAACTTTGGAAGATTGAAAAAAATTGCTTATATCTAAATGAATTAATACTCATGACCGATTTATATATATCACCTGTGGTGACATAAAAATGAATTTTTGTTTTTACTAAAATAAAAGTATAATAAATATACATAAATAAGTATATAATTAGTACACATAATTCTTTCTTTATTTCCATTTAATTTAGACAAAACACTGTAATGATATATGAAAACCTACAAATTACAAATTTAATAGAGGTAGACTTGTAAATTTAATTTTGAAAATGAAAAAATGTAGGATGTGAATTTAGGTGATACTTTCATAATTCATTTTCTTAAAACATTGGAGATAAATCCCGTACAGAAACTTAGTGAGTTTGATGTTGCAGTGGTTTCGTAGCTCCCTGCATACACTACATCGAGTTGGCTGGAAATTTCATAAAAGTGGGCCTATTTCTATAAAAATGAGGATATGTATGCGTCCACTGCCAAATTTGGACTATAAACATAAAGATGAAGCATGGTTCAACATAGCCCAGCTTCACCTTGATTTTTCGGACCTTGAGCTGTATTATGGAGGGTTTCCAAAAGCTAGCTATGAAAATTTGTCACTGGAAGATTTTAAGACTATGGAAGACATTAGGTCCACGTTTTGAATCGCTTCGAAAAAATTGAAGACTGTGAATGTGGCCAGTTGAAAGAGACAATGATAATTTGTGCTTCAAGCTCAAGGGAGGGTGAAGATCATAGATTCTATAATGCGATTGTGGAATGGGTTTATCGGGCCGATCATTATTTGGAGGATAATGAAGAACGATGCACCTGTACATTTCTTTTTTTGTGGTTAACAGGTCCAAATGCAAATAAGAGGACCATCATTTATTTGTACAATATTTGGTTATTGACCCTGAGGAGAATTGAAACTCACCCTATAATGAAATATCTACTAAGTTGGTGAAGAAAAATATGTCCTCTAGCCAATGATCAAGTGTTTGTAGGAATCCTTCAGAGAAAAAGAGAAAGGTAATAGGAAGAGGAGGAGCTGTAATTCATTTGAAACAGTGAAAGGAAAAGGTGACAAGAAGAGGAGGAGATGGAATTCACTTGAAACATAAGCTGGCAAAGCCACAGGAAACAACAAAGGATGTAATTAAGGAAGTTACTCTTGAGGATGTGCATTTTAATGTGGTGAATCAAAAGAAGAAAACATTTATTCTTCCTAATCTAAATTTATTGCTAGTTGAATCAAAAGAAATGCATACAAATACTTAATCCTTTGATAAGAAGGTGAACCCTGAAGCAAGTCAGGAATACAACACTGTGGGAATTAACATTGAAAATGCAAGGATTTCATGCATCACAATTGGTATTGATTCCTTTGTTTTAAGAAGGTGAACTCTGCAGCAACAAGTATTATACGAAGTATTGACTCATGTAAGGACTGGTTGTACTGGTGGCTACCTTGAAGCAGAGGAGCATTGTGTTGACATTACTAATGAAGGAAATCAATATAATGTTGAGGAAAGAGTAGACTTCTATACTTCAGAGTTTTTGGTTTTGGATAATCTAGGAAAGGATATATGTAACCCACCTAGAACTAAAAAATAAATATTTTTATTTATTTGAGAAAACATTATGTTAAAAGTTATTGTAAATTCTTTATGACCAAGGATGGTTAAGGATGACTGTAATTGAATATTTTATTTATTTAAATAGTTAAATGAAGAGACACCTATCCAAAGGAGACTGTTGAAGAGTGTTCATTGACCCACTAGGAGGAATGAGCAGCTGTAGAAGGCCAAATGACAAGTGGCAGCACTAGCATTTCATGTTCTAGTTGTTGCAGGAGGAACAATCCCTAAAATTGTGGTCATATTCCTTGAGGAGAGGAACTGAGAAGGTGGCTCATTTAATTTCAAAACTGACCCAAAGACCTAGGAAATATTATAAATACCATCAAATTCAGTAGGAGGCTCATTACATTCTATTCCAAGTGATGAGAGCCTTGGGAATTGCTGCAAATTGACTTAATTCGACCAGAGGATAGATAAAGTGAAATTGATGACAGTTAAGTTTGCTACTGAGTTGCTAAGTTGCATACATTTCTATGTGGGATGATTACACAACCTCTTCGTCCTAGTGGTTCAGTGAACAGGCTCGAGGGTCCTAAAGCAACTGATCTTGGCTGGTTTCAAGAGACGGTTGGGAGGAATGGTCTTCTTTGGGTGTTTGTTCCCTTTTTACAATTATTCAGGTCCTAAGTTGTTTTGCTTATTATCTATGAATTATTCTATATATGTATCTAAATTTTTTATGAATGTTGATGGATTCTATAAACTAGTAACTGTTTTTGAATTAGAATAGGTTAGAAAGATCATAGTTTTGTATATTTTTAGATGAAGTATGCCATAGTCTTTACAGAGTTTAATATAAACTATAGAATAATGTAAATATTCTGTAAAAAAAAATATGTAGATGTTTTCATATGATATTATAAGTAGTTTCTGAGTTCATTATACTAATTTTATTTAAGTTTCATTCATTTACATTTATAGATTATGATAACCATTGTTAACCAAACAATGAATTCATTTCATCTATTTATTGCTTAATATACTTCTAAATCAAATTAAATTACTAAGTTTCCAACCTGAGTTCGAAACCCTCCATAGACATCACTTATCACTTATTATAAACAGGTTCACTTAGGTAGTAAATTATTATTATGTTCTTTACTAGCTCTTTGTCCATTAAAGATATTTTAGGATTAGAGTTATAATTTAAAGAAAAATTCCATTGCTGCCGAAAGGCTTAGGTTTACACAGAAGTTAAAACTAGGGTTTAAAGACTCAAATAAAACTTCTACTAGAACCGATTTAACTCTACAGAGACTTATTATCAAGTATGCATATATATATAGTATTAAATAAATATTACTTATTACCTAAAACGTTGTTTCCAAATTTTAAATTATAAGGTATAAAGACTAATTTCTTTAAAGAAGATACCATAACTAAAACTAGACTAAGTAAATTATCAACAAAGATAGGTGTAGCCCTATTTCACAAGCTAAATAGTAAAAAAGATACATTTTATCCAAACATTTATGATAATAGTATATAAATAACCAGGAGGAATAAACCAGTATAGAAAAGGATAGGTTGAGGGTTTAAAACCCCATATACAACTATTTTATAACTCTTCAGAGCCGGAAGGCCCTTTGTGCCTGTAACAAGGGTTTTAAGAAAATATAAAACACAATAAAATATAGATCTATTCCAAACCACATCAATAATGATAGAACACATAGTAGCCTCACGGCTTCATGATTTTATCTAATCATTAAAATGCTAGTTCAAAAAATTGAACACAATAACCTTAATTTAAACGATGTCGAAATCAGAGTGGTCTTACGACCTTAAGTTCCCATTCTTCCAGGGAAGTAATCAAAGTATAAACAAAATATAATAACTCATTTAGAAGTCAAAATATTGAAACCTGATAGGTTAGTTTTTCTTTCTTCACCACAACCTTAATCAATGAAACTAAACTACAACAAAAACCCCAAAAAGGGAACCAATATATATTAAATCAAGAATGGAAAAACCATGAAGTTGCAGGTCATGAGAAGTTATAATCGGATTAAAAATAACCAATAACCTACAACATAAATACTACAAATAATGTTGAATGGATTCTCAATATGTCGTTATAGAGAAGGCATAAACGCATCTACAAAATCCATCTTTTACAAACTAAACAATGCAGTGGCCTCACGACCTTATCCTTATTGATTAACAAATATAGTAAATAGACCCCATATTAGAGAAGTAATCAAACTAAAAAATGATAAACATAGTAAATACCAAACTTTCATATTACAACCAAAATGTAGTTATAGAGTTATAATCTCCCGGCGAGAACGGTTCAAATTTCAACCTAAACATTTTTTTACAAAACTCTGTAAGAGGTCAAATTAACAGTAAAATTTAATAAACACATTACATTATAGTACCTTCAACTCCACGATCATAAGGAGAGCTTCTACAAAACCATCTGTAGATTCCTCAAGGAAAAACCACAAGGAGGGTTTACTATTTCAATGAAAGAAAACGCAGGAATAACTCCAATCCAGGAAAACGCTTGCCACAGAGTCATGAAGCCAGGGAGCCATAGAGCCACAAGCCATGGTGCCACAAGCCATAGTGCCACAAGGAGAAATGAATGTAGGGTACAGGTCTTATGGAACGATGTCTCTTATCTTTGTGGACACATCCTTCTCTCCCAACGCAACAACCACCATTTGAAACCTCCTACAACAACAAACACGCAGAAGTCAAACTTTAGCTTAAGGGTGTATGTAAAAATAATTGAAAAAAAATTAATGAAACTAGTTAAGAACTTACCGTTTTAACTTTGGAAAAAGGACAATGATGACAACGAAGGTCTCACAGAAAAGCCCATGAAACTAATGCTGAAGAGAACTCATGTGCTGGATAAGGACCCAACCAGTTACAAAACAGACCATATGTAAAAGTACAAGTTTTGGTATGTTGCAGACCAGGGAAAGGCCGAGAGCCTGAAGTCCAAGGTTGAGAGCCTGAAGGCTAAGAGCCTTAGCTCTTTCACCATTAACCTCCCATTGCAGAGGCATAGGTTCACTAATATGAGACAAGTAACGTTTTACGAGGTGCATTAAACCCTTAGGGTTTCTGAAATGACAAATGAAATGCTTACCAGCTAGAGACCGTGAGTCATCACGTGGCTCTCTTTAATTCCACTTGGTGTTTAATATTTTCCAACCCAAAACTCTATAGTTTCAACCAATCAAATATAACCTTTAATGTCATCACATATTTTGTTATGCTTGGTAGGAAGAAATATTGTTTAAGTCAAGCGCATAGTTTATTACTTAGGGATAGTGGTTTTGCATAGTATAGTTAGGGCGATTCTTTGTGTGTCTTAGTCTAGACCCTTTGGAGGTTTCCCTAGTAAGACAAGACCCCCTCCTCAGAGCACCTACAATGAATAAGTGGTTTATGTGTTAGCTTCAGAGCTAAGTAAGACCATAAACCCATCCTCCTAGCATCATTATAGGGTTGACAAATATTCTAAAACATAACCAACAATTACACCAACTGTAACTGACGTGAAATAAACATGACGTCCCTTTAACAACTGGACAACAAGTAGACTACTTCAGTATAATAGTAAGTTGTATTGTAAAGGTTGTCGTAACTAAGTAGTCATGTTCAATAGATGAAGTACTAGTTCAAGTTACATGATATACAAAGGGGATTGTATGGATTTATTTACCTTATGTATTTGCAGTTTGACCTTTAATATATATTTTTTATTATTATGAAATTTGGATATGTTACATGTGGTATCAGAGCGAGTTTCCAAACACTAGACCTGAAGATTCGCTCACTTGCATACAAAATAGGAAACAAAAATACTGATTATATTTTAAATTTATTTATGTATAGAAATATAATTTTGTATTTTGCAGAAAATGGAAGGAGTAGAAGGATTTGCAGAAGATGGATTCCATCATAATAATCTAGACAACATATATGTGGAATTAAATAATCAACCCTTAGAACTGCTTCAAACAGTAAAAGATTTAAGAGATGAATTCAAAACTATAAAGGAAGACAACGAAAGAATTTTAAGAGCTCAGGAGGAACTAAATAGATATTACTAGATAAAATACATAACGGAGGAAAGGATAAAACAAAGGAGCATGAAACTGAATCTGAAGTGGTATCATGCAAACGTAAGGGTAAGAAATTAAATTTTTATGTTAGTGAAACTATATCTTCTTCAAGAATTAAAGTAAGGTCGCACAAAGAAAAATATAAATGCTCTAGTGAAAGTAGTGATAGTGACAGTGGTCCTAGAAAGAGGAAGTATAAACCTTATGAAGAAATCTTGGGAGAATTTAAAAACATAAAACCGTTCCTATGTTTAATGGAGAAGTGTAAAAGGGTGAAGGAGCCAAGGCTTGGATTTTGGGTATGAAAAAGTACTTTAAGAATTATAACTACTCAAATAGACTGAACTCTCAGATGGCTATCTACAACCTAACCGAAAAGGCTGACATTTGGTGGAAGGACATAAAATGAGTTATAAACCTTAAAGAAAAATATGTAACCTGGAGAATATTTAAGAAATACTTCAAAAGGAAATTATTATCTGAACAATATTATGAAGAAAGAGCTAAAGAGTTTTATGAACTTAGACTAGGCTCAATGTAAATGAAAAAATTAAGTAGTAAATTTTTAAGTTTATTAAGATATGTACCCTATATAATTGAAGAAAAACCTAAGATATAGAGGTTTCTAAGCTATTTGACTACTAGTTTCAAGGACATAATTGAATTTGATAATCCAAAGACCCTTGAAGAGGAAATGAGGAAAGATAACTTCTGTTACGAACAGAGTAAAAATAAGAAATAAAGCATACCTAACTAGAAAAACAAGAGAACAAGTAACTTTGATCAGAGAAGAAAATGTTTTAAACCTAATAAAAGCTTCAGAAATAATTCTCTGAAATTTTCTAAGAATAATTATCAAGGAACATATTTTAAAGGTAAAACACAACAAAACATTATAGCACCGAAAGGGAGAGACATGCCTAATCATTATCTTAAAAACAATGAACATAAAGAACTTGTAAAGTGCTGAGAATATTAGGGACCTCACTTCGCAAAGGACTGCCTGAACAGAAGGATAAAATACAACAATGTACATACCATTCATGAGGAAGAAACTGTTGGTGACGTAGCAAATGAAATGCCTAGAATTAATGCATCCTTGGAGAATCGTTAGGTCGATCATCAATCCTCCATGGTGGAAATACAAGGTATGATACAAAACAAGCATGTTTCTATTCTGATTGACCTAGGTGCTAGTTTAAGATATGTGTCACCTAGTATAGTAGAAAAATGCAATTTACATTTGAAAAAGTTGAAAAGTGTTGGTTGGTTCAGTTAGCTATAGGAACCAAAAGAAAAGTAGTTAATTATGTTGAAAACTGTGAAATGTTTATGAGTCAGTTCAAAAATCAAGTAAATTTAAATGTATTACCGTTAGGGTCTTATGATGTTTTAATAGGTATGGACAGGCTGGAAAAACATCAAGTAGTTTTAAATTATTTTGAGAAAACATTTACTTTCTTAGATGATAAAGGAGAAATAGTTACAATCAAAGGGATACCTAGGAAAGTTTCTGTTAGACACATCTCAGCATTACAAATGAAAAAGGTTATACAAAAAGGTTGTTAAGTTTTTGTTGTGCATGTAATAAATGACGAACACTTAAACAAAGAAGATAAGTTAAAATTTGAAGATATTCCAATATTAAAGGAATTCTCATATGTTTTTTTGAAATAAATTCCAGGATTACCTCTAAAGAGAGAACTGGATTTTACTATTGAGTTAGTACCTAATTCCAAGGCTCCTTATCGGATGAACATATTAGAACTCAATGAATTAAAACTACAACTACAAAAACTGATAGATAAGAATTATATAAGACCAAGTGTATCCCCTTGGGGAGCACCTATTTTATTTGTTAAAAAGAAAGACTATACATTACGTTTATGTATAGATTACTGTTAGTTAAACAAAATGCTGATTAAAAATAGATATCCTTTTCCTGAAATCGATGATTTGTTTGATCAGATAGGTGGAGCAATGATATTTTCAAAAATAGACTTGAGATATGGATATCATCAAGTCAGAATTAAAGACGAATATATTTTTAAAACTGCGTTTAGAACCCAATACAAGCATTATGAGTTTGTAGTTATACCCTTTGGGATAACGAATGCTTCAACATTTTTTATGTGTTTAATGAACAGTGTCTTAAGTAAATACTTAGATAAATCCATAGTCGTATTCATATATGACATATTAATTTACTCGAAAACAAAAGAAGAACATGATGAGCATTTGCAGATAATACTACATGTTCTGAGAGAACATAAACTGTATGTTAAATTCAGCAAATGCAAATTCTTTAAAGATAAAATACAATATATAGGTCATGTGATATCCAAGGAAGGAATAACGGTTATCTGGATAATATAAAAGAAATAATGTTATGGTCTATTCCCAAATATGTATCGGATGTACGATCATTCATTGAAATTATGGGTTATTACCGAAAATTCATAGAAGGATTCTTGAAGATCACGAATCCCATAACATCCTGGAAGAAAAAGTGAAAAAGATTTGTATGGGATCAAAAGTGTGAAGAAAGTTTTAATAAATTAAAAGAATTGTTAAATATTGCACCTATATTAAAAATAACATATCCAAACAAGGATTTCGTTGTGTGCACTGATGCATGCAATGAAAGGTTGGGTGGAGTACCAACAAAATAAGATCACATAATAGCTTATGAATTAAGGAAGTTAAAAACACATGAAAATAATTTTGCCACTTACGATTTAGAGCTGGCTTCCATAATACATGCTTTGAAAATGTGGCACCGTCATCTAATCGACAAAATATTTCTATTAATGTATGATAACATAAGCCTGAAATATTTGTTTGATAAAAAAAATATGAACGCAAGGCAAGTTAGATGGTTTTAGATGGTTAGCTTTCCTTAGTGAATACAATTTCAAGATCAAACACATCAAAGAAAAGGAAAATAAAGTGGTTGATGCCTTAAAAATAAATGCAAGAATGAATTTTATAGCTTCCATTAGCAGCTACAAAACTAAATTAGATGATAAATTGGAAGACAGGATAAAAATGGACAAGGGATACCAAAATTTAGGAGAGAAAGTAGCAGATAATGAATCTGAAAAAGTAAAAACATATTTCAATTTAAATGAAAAATGCTTAATGTTGTATAAAAATAGACTTTATGTTCCTACCATACTAGAAATTAAATTGTCGATTTTAAATGAAGTACATAAAAATCCTTATTTCAGACATCCGGGGTATCAAAAGATGATAACAATGCTAAGAAAAGAGTATTTCTGGCCTAATATGAAGAATGAATTTGTTGAATATATAGCTAGGTGTATATAATGTCAGCAAGTTAAAGCTAAGCATCGACACCCAGTAGGTCTTTTACAAACACTGCCAATTCCAGATTGGAAATGGGAAATTATCAGTCTTGATTTTATAACTGGATTACCTAAAAATAAGAAGAAAAATGATTCTATAATGGTAGTGGTAGACAAACTAAGCAAGGCAACACATTTTATACCTGTTAAAACTACTTATAAGGCTGCTAACATTACTGACATCTTTATGAAGGAAATTTTTCGGTTGCACGGAATTCTGACGCTAATAATTTCTAACAGAGATCCTAAGTTTACTGGTAATTTTACAAGTCGTTGTTTAAATGAATAGATACTAAATTAAATTCCAGTACTGCTTATCATCCACAAATGGATGGAAAAACAAAAAGAGTGAATGAAGTTCTAGAATACATGTTACAGATATATGTTAGAGATCATCCAAAGAAATGGGAAGATTATTTGCTCTTAGTCGAGTTTGCGTATAATAATCACTATCAGGCTTCAACTAAATTTAGTCATTTTGAAATACTGTATGGTAGGAAATATGATAATCCCATTTCATGGAGTAATCTAGTTGACATATTGATGTTAGGACCTGACTTGTTAAAAGAACTAGAACTAATAGTGAAACATGTACAAATTAATATGAAAACTACACAAGATAGACAAAAGAGTCATGCATACCTTAAAAGAACTCAGAAAGAATTCCAAGTAGGTGAGCATGTATTTATCAAGGTAAAACCCAGAAAGAGCTCCTTTACGTTGTGGAGTTGTTCTAAATTAGCACCCAAGTATTGTGGACCGTTTGAAATATTGGTAAGAGTTGGACCAGTGGCTGATTAGTTAGCTTTGCCACCTAATCTTAGAATACATAATGTATTTCATATTTCCATATTGATAAAGTATGTGCACGATGCTACTCATGTGATCTACTGGAATGTTATTTAGGTAGAACCTGAAGGATATTTTTAAGTGGAACCAGAGTGTATTCTCGATAGGAGGAAATTTTTTCTCTGGAATCACATCATTGGACAAGTAAAACTGCAATGGAAGCACCTCAGTCCAGATGAAGCAACCTGGGAATTGGAGAGTCATATTCGGGAGGCATATCCAATTTTGTTCCAGGAATACTTTTAAGAAACTTAATAAACATCGAGCGCAATGTTGAACTTAAGAGGGGGTGTTTGTAACCCACCTAGAACTAAAAAATAAACATTTTTATTTATTTGAGAAAACATTATGTTAAAATTTATTGTAAAGTTTTTATGACCAAGGATGGTCAAGGATGATTGTAATGGAATATTTTATTTATTTAAATAATTAAATGAAGAGACACCTATCCAAAGAAGACTATTGAAGAGTGTTCATTGACCCACTAGGAGGATTGAGCAGATGTAGAAGACAAAATGACAAGTGGCAGCACTAGCATTTTACTTTCTAGCTGTTGCAGGAGGCAAAATCCCTAAAATTGTGGTCATGTTCCCTGAGATGAGGAACCGAGTAGGTGGCTCATGTAATTTCAAAAATGACCCAAAGACCTAGGAAATATTATAAATACCATCGAATTGAGCAGGAGGCTCATTACATTCTATTTCAAGTGATTAGAGCCTTGTGAATTGCTGCAAACTGAAAAGTCAGACACACAAGTTAAATTCGATGAGGGGATAGCTAAAGTGAATTTGTTGAGAGTTAAGTCTGCTAGTGAGTTGCTAAGATGCAAAGACTTCTGTGTGGGATGATTGCACAACATATTCATCCTAGTGGTTTAGTGAATGGGCTCGAAGGTCCTAAAGAAAGTGGTCTTGGTTAATTTCAGGAGATGGTTGGGAGGAACGGTCTTCTTTGGGTGTTTGTCCCCTTTCTACAGTTATTCAAGTTCTAAGCTGTTTTGTTTATTATTTGTGAATTTATTCTATATATGTATCTAAAATTTTTATGAATATTTATGGATTCTATATACTAGTAACTGTTTTTGAATTAGAATAAGTTAGAAAGATCATAGTTCTATATATTGTTAGATGAAGTATGCCATAGTCTTTACAGAGTTAAATGTAAGCAGTAGAATAATGTAACTATTCTGTAAAAGAAAATTTGTAGACGTTTTCATATGATATTATAAGTTGTTTCTGAGTTCATTATACTAATTTTCAGTTTCATTCATTTACAGTTATAAATTATGATAACCATTGTTAAGCAAACAATGAATTCATTTCATCTAGTTCTTACTTAATATACCTCTAAATCAAATTAAATTACTAAGTTTCCAACCTGAGTTCGAAACCCTCTACAGAAATCACTTATCACTTATTATAAACGGGTTCACTTAGTAAATTATTATTAAATTCTTTACTAACTCTCCGTCCATTAAAGAAATTTTAGGATCAGAGTTATAAATTAAAGAAAACTTCCATTGCAAGCGAAAGGATTATGTTTACACAGAAGTTAAAACTAGGGTTTAAAGACTCAAATAAAACTTCTATAGGAATTGATTTAACTCGATAGAGACTTATTATCAAATTCCAACTCTGGCACTCAACTTTTTCAGGAAGCCTTATAATTGTTTAGAGACCTTGGTATAGAGTGGTACATCATATATTTAGTATAATATACACCAACAATTATAGGTGGCATTTTTTTAAGAATTTTAATTTAAAAATTAATTTTATTTATTTTTAAAATTTAATAAATAAAACAACTGTTGTAGGGATTTATGCCACATCATAAGTGATTTAAGCTAATAGAAAAAAATATTACATTTAAAAAATTCATGAAATTATTTTAATTTTCAAAATTTTTAGTTTAATATTAAAATTTTGAAAAACTTATTACTATAAAAACAAACTAATAATAATTATAAATTAATAAATGAATAATTATTCTAGTTTGTTTAACGAATGATGTTATATAGAAAAACGATTTTTTTTTACTAAAATAAAAGTATTACAAATATACATAAATAAGTATATAATTTGTACACATCATTCTTTAATGTTCTTTATTTCCATTTAATTCTAGACAAAACACTGTAATGATATATGAAAACCTACAAATTACAAATTTAATAGAGGTAGACTTGTAAATTTAATTTTGAAAATGAAAAATGTAGGATGTGAATTTAGGTGATATTTTTATAATTCATTTCATTAAAACATTGGAGATAAATCCTGTACAGAAACTTAGTGAGTTTGATGTTGCAGTGGTTTCGTAGCTTCCTGCACAAACTATATCAAGCTGGGTGGAAAGTTCATAAAAGTGGGTCTATTTGTTGAAATGAGGATATGTATCCGTCTAATACCGAATTTGGACTATAAACAGAAAGACAGAGCATGGTTCAACATAGCCCAACTTCACCTTCATTGTTCTGTCCTTATGCTGCATTATGGAGGGTTTCCAGAAGCTAGCTATGAAAAGTTGCCACTTGAAAATTTTAAGACTATGGAAGACATTAGGTCCAGGTTTCATATCGCTTTGAAACAACTTGAAGATTATGAATGTGGCGAGTTGAAAGTGACAACGATCATTTGTGCTTCAAGATCAAGGGAGGGTGAATATCATAGATTCTACTTGATGCCATTGTGGAATAGGTTTATCAGGTCGATCATTATTTGGAGGATAATTAGGAATGACGCACCTGTACATTTATTGTTTTGTGGTTAACAGGTTTAAATGCAAATAAGAGGACCATCATTTCCTTGTACAATATCTGGTTATTGACTATGAGGAGAATTGAAACTCACCCTATAATGAAAGATCTAGTTAAGTTGGTGAATAAAAAGATGTACTCTAACCAATAATCAAGGGCTTACAGGAATACTTCAGAGCGAAGGAGAAAGGTAACAGGAAGAGGAGGACACGGAATTCATTTGAAACAACGAAAGGAAAAGGTGACAGGAAGAGGAGGAGATGGAATTCACTTGAAACATAAGCTGGCAGAGCCACAAGAAACAATAAAGGATTAAATTAAGGAAGTTACTCTTGAGGATGTGCATTTTAATGTGGTGAATCAAAAGAAGAAAACATTTATTCTTCCCGATCTAAATTTATTGTCAGTTGAATCCTAAGAAATGCATACAAATACTTATTCCTTTGATAAGAAGGTGAACCCTGAAGCAAGTTAGGCATACAACACTGTGGAAATTAACATTGAAAATGCAACGATTTCAGGAATTACAGTTGGTATTTATTCCTTTGTTAAGAAGGTTAAATATGCAGCAACAAGTATTGTGCGAAGTATTGAAAATGCAAGGGTTGGTTGTACTAGTGGCTACCTTGAAGCAGAGGAGCATTGTGCTGACATTTCTAATGAAGGTAATCAATATAATGTTGAAGAAAGAGTAGACTTCTATACTTCAGAGGTTTTGATTTTGGATAATCTAGAAAAGGATATATGTAACCCACCTAGAATTGAAAAATAAATATTTTTATTCATTTGAGAAAACATTATGTTAAAAGTTATTGTAAATTTTTTATGACCAAGGATGGTCAAGGATGACTGTAATTGAATATTTTATTTATTTAAATAATTAAATGAAGAGAATCCTATCCAAAGAATACTGTTGAAGAGTGTTCACTGACCCACTAGGAGGAATGAGCATCTGTAGAAGGACAAATGATGAGTGGCGGCACTGGCATTTCACTTTCTAGTTGTTGCAGGAGGCAAAATCCCTAAAATTGTGGTCATGTTCCCTAAGAAGAAAAATTGAGCAGGTGGCTCATTTAATTTCAAAACTAACCCAAATACCTAGGAAATCTTATAAATACCATCAAATTGAGCAGGAGGCTCATTACATTTTATTCCAAGTGATTAGAGCCTTGGGAATTGTTGCAAACTGAAAAGTGAGGCACACAAGGGAAATTTGATGAGGGGATAACTAAAGTGAAATTTTCGAGAGTTAAGTCTACTAGTGAGTTTCTAAGTTGCAGAGATTTCTGTGTAGGATGATTACACAACATCTTCGACCTAGTCATTCGGTGAACAGGCTCGGGGGTTCAAAAGCAAGTGATCTTGGCTCCTTTTAGGAGATGGATGGGAGGAACAGTATTCTTTGGGTGTTTGTCCCCTTTCTATAGTTATTTAGGTTCTAAGTTATTTTGTTTATTATTTGTGAATTTATTCTATATCTGTATCTGAAAGTTTTAAGAATGTTGATGGATTCTATAAACTAGTAACTGTTTTTGAATTAGAATAGGTTAAAAATATCATAGTTATGTATATTGTTAGATGAAGTATTCCATAGTATTTACAAAGTTTAATGGAAATTGTAGAATATTGTAATTGTTCTGTAAAAGAAAATCTCAAGATGTTTTCATATGATATTATAAGCAGATTTCGAGTTCATTATACTAATTTTCTTTAAGTTTCATTCATTTATAGTTATAGATTATGGTAACCATTTTTAAGCAAACAATGAGTTCACTTCATCTAGTTCTTACTTTTAATATACTTCTAAATCAAATTAAATTACTATGTTTTCAACTTGAGTTCGAAACCCTCAACATACATCACTTATCACATAAATTATAAATAGGTTCACTTAGGTAGTAAATTATTATTATATTATTTACTAGCTCTCTGTCCATTAAAGGAATTTTAGGATCAGAGTTATAATTTAAAGAAAACTTCCATTACAGCTGAAAGGCTTAGGTTTACACAGAAGTTAAAACTAGGGTTTAAAGACATAAATAAAACTTCTACATGAATCAATTTCACTCTAGAGAGACTTATTATCAAGTATATATATATAGTGTATTAAATAAACATTACTTATTACCTAAAACGTTCTTTCCAAATTTTAAATTATAAGGTATAAAGGCTAATTTCTTTAAAGAAGATACCATAACTAAAACTATACTAAGTAAATTATCAACAAAGATAGGCATAGCCTTGTTTCACAAGATAAATAGTAACAAATATACATTTTATCCAAACATTTATTATAACAGTATATAAATAACCAGAAGGAATAAACCAGTATAGAAAAGGATAGGTCGAGGGTTCAAAACCCCATATGCTTCTATTTTATAACTCTTTAGAGCCGAAAGGACCTTTGTTCCTACAACAAGGGTTTTAATAAAATCTAAAACACAAAAAAATAAAGATCTAGTCCAAACCACAACAATAATGATAGAACAAACAACAACCTCACGGCTTCATGATTTTATCTAATCATTAAAATGCTAGTTCAAAAACTTAAACAGGGTAACCTTAATTTAAACGATGTCATTGAAATCAAAGTGGTCTTACATCCTTAAGTTCCCATTCTCGTGGGGAAGTAATCAAAGTATAAACAAAATCTAATAACTCATTTAGAAGTAAAAAGATCGAAACCTGTTAAGTTATTTTTCTTTCTTCTTCACAACCTTAATCACCAAAACTAAACTACAACAAAAACCGCAAAAGGGCACCAATATATATTAAATCAAGAATGTTTAAACCTTGAGGTTGCAGGTCATGAGATGTTATAATCGACTTAAAAATAACCAATAATATACAACATAAATACTACAAATAACAATTGAATGGATTCTCGATAATTTGTTATAGAGAATGCATAAACATATCTACAAAATACATCTTTTACAAACTCAGCAATGCAGTGGCCTCACGAACTTATCCTTATTGATTAATAAATACAGTAAATAGACCCCATATGAGAGTAGTAATCAAAGTACAAAACTATAAACATAGTAAATACTAAACTTTCATATTACAACCAAAATGTAGTTATAGAGTTATAATCACCCAACGAAAACGATTCAAATTTAAACTTACACATATTTTTACAAAACTCTGTAAGAGTTCGGATTAAGAGTAAAATTAAACATATTAAATTACAGTCCCTTCGACTCCGCGGTCATAAGGATACCTTCTACAAAACCATATGTAAATGCCTCAAGGAAAAACTACAAGGAGGGTTTACAATTGCAATGAAAGAAAATGAGGGAATAACTCTAATCCAGGAAAATGCTTGCCACAGAGTCACAAAGCCACGGAGCCATGAAAAAGGAGCTAGTAAAGAAGATAATAATAGATCTTGAAGGCTAAGAGCCTTGTCTCTTTCACCATTAACCTCCCATTGCATAGGCAGAGCTTCACCAAGACAAGACAAGTAATGCTTTACGAGGTGCATTAAACCCTTAGGGTTTATGAAATGACAAATGAAATGCTTACCAGCTGGAAACTATGATCCATCACGTGGATCTCTTTAATGTGACCTAGTGTTTAATATTTTCCAACCCAAACTTCTATAGTTTCAACCCATCGAATATCACCTTTGATGTCATCACGTATTTTTTTATGCTTGGTAGGAATAAATATGGTTTAAGTCAAGCACATTTTTTATTACTTAGGGATAGTGGTTTTGCATAGTTTTCAGAGCTAAGTAATACCATAAACCCATCCTCTTAGCATCATTATAGGGTTAACAATTATTCTAAAACATAACCAGAAATTACATCAACTGTAACCGACATGAAATAAGCATGACGTCCCTTCCATGACTTGACTACAAGTAAAATAGTTCATTATAATGGTAAATTGTACTGTAAAGGTTGTCGTAACTAAGTAGTCATGTTCAATAGATGAAGTACTAGTTCAAGTTACATGATATATGAAGAGGATTGTATGGATTTATTTACCTTATTTATTTGCAGTTAGACCTTTAATATTTTATTATTATTATTATGAAATTTGGATATGGTACATGTGGTATTAGAGCGAGTTTCCAAACACTAGGCCTGGAGATTGGCTCACTCACATACAAAACATGAAACAAAAATACTGATTATATTTTAGATTTATTTCTATAAAGAAATATAAAATTGTATTTTGTAGGAAATGGAAGGAGTACAAGGATCTGTAGAAGATGGATTCCATCAGAATAATATAGACAACATATATGTGGAATTAAATAATCAACCCTCAGAACTACTTCAAATAATAAAAGATTTAAGATATGAATTAGAAACTATAAAGGAAGATAACGAAAGAAGTTTAAGAGCTCAGGAGAAACTAAATCAGATATTACTAGATAAAATGCATAATGGAGGAAAGGATAAACGAAAGGAGCATGAAACTGAATCTAGAACAATATCATACAAATGTAAGGGTAAGAAATTAAAATTTTCTGATAGTGAAAGTAAATCTTCTTCAGGAATTAAAGTAAGATCACACAGAGAAAAGTATAAATACTCTAGTGAAAGTAGTGATAGTGACAGTGGTCCTAGAAATAGGAAGTATAAACCTTATGAAGAAATCTCGAGAGAATTTAAAAAGATAAAACCTCCTATGTTTAATGGAGAAGTGGAAAAGGGTGAATAAGCTGAGGCTTGGCTATCGGGTATGAAAAAGTAATTTCAGATTTATAACTACTCAGATAGACTAAAATCCTGGATGGCTATCTACAACCTAACCAGAAAGGCTAACATTTGGTGGTAGGACATAAAAAGTGTTAAAAACCTTAAAGAAAAATATTTAACCTGGAGAATCTTTAAGAAATACTTCAAAAGGAAATTCTTATCTGAACAATATTATGAAGAAAGAGCTAAAGATTTTTATGAACTTAGACTAGACTCAATGTGAATGAAAGAATTAATTAGTAAATTTTTAAGTTTATTAAGATATGTACCCTATATAATTGACGAAAAACCTAAGATATAGAGGGTTTTGAAATGTTTGCCTACTAGTTTCAAGGACAGAATTAAATTTGATAATCCAAAGACCCTTGAAGAGGAAATGAGAAAAGCTGACTTCTATTATGAACAAAGTAAAAATAAGAAAAAAATATAGAGAACAAGTAAGTTTGATAAGAGAAGAAAAGGTTGTAAGCCTAATAAAAGCTTCAAAAATAATTATCGAATTTTTTCTAAGAATAATTATCAAGGAACAAACTTTAAAGGTAAAATACAACAAAACATTACAGAACCAAAAGGAAGAGACATGCCTAATAGTTATGTTAAAAATAATGAACATAAAGAACCTGTAAAGTGTTAGGAATGTGGGGGACATCACTACACAAAGAACTATTCAAAAAGAAGGAGAAACTACAACAATGTACATACCATTCAGAAGGAAGAAATGGTTGGTGATGTAGAAAATGAAATGCCCAGAATTAATGCAACCTTGGAGAATCGACAAGTTGATCATCAAATCTCCATGGTGGAAATACAAGGTATAATACAAAACAAGCCAGTTTCTATTCTGATTGACCTAGGTGCTAGTTTAAGTCACCTAGTATAGTAGAAAAATAGAAGATACATTTGAAAAAGTTTGAAAAATATTGGTTGGTTCAGTTAGCTACATGAATGAAAAGAAAAGTAATTAATTATGATGAAAAGTGTGAAATGTTTATGAGTGAGTTCAAAACACAAGTAAAGTTAAATGTATTACCGTTAGGGTCTTATGATGTTTTAGTATGGATTGGTTGGAAAAAAATCATGTAGTTTTAAATTGTTTTGAGAAAACATTTATTTGCTTAGGTGATAAAGGAGAAAGAGTTACAGTCAAAGGGATACCTAGAAACGTTTATGTTAGACAAATCTCAGCATTACAAATGAAAAATACTATACGAAAATCTTGTAAAGTTTTTGCTGTGCATGTAATAAATGATGAACACTTAAACAAAGAAGATAACTTAAAATTTGATGATATTTAAATCTTAAAGGAATTATCAGATGTTTTCCTGGAAAAAATTACAGGATAACCTCCAAAGAGAGAACTTGAATTTACTATCGAGTTAGTACCAGGAGCTATACCTAATTCCAAGGCTCCTTGTCGGACGACCATATTAGAACTTCATGAATTAAAACTACAACTACAAGAACTGATAGATAAAAATTATATAAGACCAAGTGTATCCCCTTGGGAAGCACCTATTTTATTTGTTAAAAAGAAAGACATCACATTCTGTTTATGTATAGATTACTGTTAGTTAAACACAATGATAATTAAAAATAGATATCCTTTGCCCCACATCGATGATTTGTTTGATTAGATACGCAGAGAAATGATACTCTCAAAAATACACTTGACATATGGATATTATTAAGTCAGAATTAAAGACGAAGATATTTTTAAAGCTGCGTTTAGAACCCGATATGGGCATTATGAGTTTGTAGTTATTCCCTTTGGGCTAAGAATGCTCCGACAAATTTTATGTGTTTAATGAACAATGTCTTAAGTAAATACTTAGTTAAATTCGTATTCATCTACATAGATAACATATTGATTTACTCGAAAACAAAAGAAGAACATGATGAGTATTTGCAGATACTATAGGTTCCGAGAGAACATAAACTGGATGCTAAATTCACCAAATGAAAATTCTTTAAAGATAAAATACAGTATATAGGTCATGTGATATCCAAGGAAGGAATATCAATAGATATAGATAAGATAAATGCAATAATGGAATGGCTTGTTCCCAAAGATGTATCAAATGTACGATCATTAATGGGAATTACAGGTTATTACCAGAAATTCATAGAAGGATTCTTGAATATTGTGAATCCCATAGGATCCTTGCAGAAAAAGGGAAAAATATTTGTATGGGATCAAAAGTGTGAAGAAATTTATAATAAATTAAAAGAATTGTTAACTACTGCACCTATATTAAAAATAACATATCCAAACAAGGATTTCGTTGTGTGCACTAATGCACGCAATGAAGGTTTGGGTGGAGTAATAACACAAGAAGGCCACATAATAGCTTATGAATCAAGGAAGTTAAAAACACATGAAAATAATTATGCCACTTACGATTTAGAGTTGGATGCCATAATGCATGCTTTGAAAATGTGGCACCGTCATCTAATCGATAAAAGATTTATATTAATGTCTGATAACATAAGCTTGCAATATTTGTTTGATCAACAAAATATGAACACAAGGAAAGCTGTATGGTTAACTTTATTTAGCGAATACGATTTTGATATCAAACACATCAAAGGAAAGGAAAACAAAGTGGCTAATGCCTCAAGCAGAAATGCAAGAATGAATTTTATAACTGCCATTAGTAGCTACAAAATAGAATTAGATGATAAATTGGAAGATGAGAAAAAGTAAAAAACATATTTCAGTTTAAATGAAAAAGGCTTAATGCTATATAAAAATAGACTTTATGTACCTAACATACCAGAAATTAAATTGTTGATTTCAAATGAAGTACATAAAAATTCTGATTTTGGACATCTTGGGTATTAACAGATGATAAAAATGCTAAGAAAAGAGTATTTATGGCCTAATATGAAGAATGAAGTTGATGAATATATAGCTAGGTGTATAGAATGTCAGCAAGTTAAAGCTGAGCATCAACACTCAATAGGTATTTTACAACCATTGCCAATTCTAAATTGGAAACGAGAAATTATTAGTCTCGATTTTATAACTGGATTACCTCAAAATCATAAGCAAATTGATTCTATAATGGGTGGTAGACAAACTAACCAAGACAACACATTTTATACCTGTTAAAACTACTTATAAGGATGCTAACATTGCTGACATCTTTATGAAGGAATTTTTTCGGTTGCACAAAATTCCAAAGGTAATGAATTTCTGACAGAGATCCTAAGTTTACCGATAATTTTTGGATGTTATTTTTTAAAGGACTAGATACTAAATTAAATTTTAGTAATTCTTATCATCCGGAAATGGATGGGGAAAATGAAAGAGTAAAACAAGTTCTAGAAGACATGTTACGAATGTATGTTAGATATCATCCAAAGAAATGGGAATATTATTTGCACTTAATCGAGTTTGCATATAATAATCACTATCAGACTTCAACTAAACTTAGTCCTTTTGAAATATTGTATGGTAGGAAATGTAATACTCCCATTTCATTTAGTAATCAGGTTGAAAGATTGATGTTAGGACCTGACTTGTTAAAAGAAATAGAACTAACAGTGAAACAGGTACAAAGCAATCTAAAAACTGCACAGGACAGAAAAAAGATTCATGCACACCTTAAAAGAACTTAGAAAGAATTTCAAGTAGGTGAGCATGTATTTGTCAAGGTAAAACCCAAAAAGAGATCCTTTAAGTTGGGGAGTTGTGCTAAATTAGCACCCAGGTATTGTGGACCGTTTGAAATATTCGCAAGAGTTGGACTAGTAGCTTATTAGTTATCTTTGCCACCTAATCTTAGAATACATAATGTATTTCATATTTCCATATTGAAAAAGTATGTACAAAATTCTACTCATGTGATCGATTGGAATGTTATTTAGGTAGAGCCCAAAGGATATTTTTTAGGTGGAACCGGACTATATTCTCAATAGGAGGGAAATTTTTCTCTGGAATCGCACCATTGGATAGGTGAAAGTGCAATGGAAGCACCTCAGTCGAGATAAAGCAACCCGAGAATTGGAGATTCATATGTGGGAGGCATATCCAATTTTGTTCCAAGAAGACTTAGAAGAAACTTAAGCAACATCGAGGACGATGTTGAACTTAAGAGGGGGTGTTTGTAACCAACCTAGAACTGAAAAATAAATATTTTTATTTATTTGAGAAAACATTATGTTAAAATTTGTTGTAAAGTTTTTATGACCAAGGATGGTCAAGGATGACTGTAATTGGATATTCTATTTATTTAAATAATTAAATGAAGAGACATCTATACAAAGAAGACTGTTGAAGAGTGTTCACTGACCCACTAGGAGTAATGAGTAGCTATAGAAAGCTAACTGACAAGTGCCAGCACTAGCATTTCACTTTTTAGCTGTTGTAGGAGGAAAAATACCTAAAATTGTGGTCATGTTCCCTGAGAAGAGGAACTAAGCATGTGGCTCATTTAATTTCAAAACTGACCCAAAGACCTAGGAAATCTTATAAATACCATTGAATTGAGGAGGAGGATCATTACATTCTATTCTAAGTGATTAGATCCTCATGAATTGCTGCAAACTGAAAAGTTAGGAACATAAGAGAAACTTGATGAGGGGATAACTAAAGTGAAATTGCTGAGAGTTAAGTATGCCAGTGAGTTTCAAAGTTGTAGATATTTCTGTGTGGGATGATTACACAATATCTTCGTCCTAGTGGCTCAGTGAACATGTTCAGTGGTCCTAAAGCAAGTGATATTAACTGCTTTCAGGAGATAGTTAGGAGGAACAGTCTTATTTGAGTGTTTGTCCCCTTTCTACAGTTATTCAGGTTCTAAGTTGTTTTGTTTATTATCTTTGAATTTATTCTATCTCTGTATCTGAAATTTTTATGAATGTTGATGGATTCTATAAACTAGTAACCATTTTTGAATTAGAATAGGTTAGAAAGATCATAGTCCTGTATATTGTTAGATGAAGTATGCCATAGTCCTTACGGAGGTTAATGGAAACTATAGAATAATGTAATTGTTTTGTAAAATAAAATTTGTAGATGTTTTCATATGATATTATAAGCAGTTTCTGAGTTTGGTATACTATTTTTCTTTAAGTTTGATTTATTTACAGTTATAGATTATGATAACCATTGCTAAGCAAACAATGAATTCATTTCATCTAGTTCTTACTTAATATACTTATAAATCAAATTAAATTACTAAGTTTCCAACCTTAGTTCGAAACCCTCAACAAACATCACTTATCACTTATTATTAGCAGGTTCAATTATGTAGTAAATAATTATTATATTCTTTACTAGCTCTCTGTCCATTAAATAAATTTTAGGATTAGATTTATAAATTAAAGAAAACTTCCTTTGCAGCCGAAAGGCTTAGGTTTACACGTAAGTTAAATCTAGGGTTCAAAGACTCAAATAAAACTTCTACAAAAATTGATTTAACNTATATATATATATATATATATATATATATAGTATTAAATAAATATTACTTATTACCTAAAACATTGTTTCCAAATTTTAAATTATAAGGTATAAAGACTAATTTCTTTAAAGAAGATACCATAAATAAAACTATACTAAGTAAATTATCAACAAAGATAGGCATAGCCCTGTTTCACAAGCTAAACAATAACAAAGATACATTTTATCCAAACATTTATTATAATTGTATATAGATAACCAAGAGGAATAAACCAATACATAAAAGGATAGGTCGAGGATTCAAAACCCCATATACTTCTATTTTATAACTCTTCAGAACTGGAAGTCCCTTTGTTCCCGCAACAAGGGTTTTAAGAAAATCTAAAACATAGTAAAATAAAGATCTAGTCCAAACCACAACAATAATGATAGAACACATAGCATCCTCACAGCTTCATGATTTTTTCTAATCATTAAAATGCTAGTTCAAAAACTTAAACATAGTAACCTTAATTTAAATGATGTTGAAATCACAGTGGTCTTACGGCCTTAAGTTCCCATTCTTCTGGGGAAGTAATCAAAGTATAAACAAAATGTAATAAATCATTTAGAAGTCAAAAGATCGAAACCTATTAGGTTAGTTTTTCTTTCTTCATCACAACTTTAATCATCAAAACTAAACTGCAACAAAAAACCCAAAAAGGGAACCAATATATATTAAATCAAGAATAGAGAAACCCTAAGGTTGTAGGTCATGAGATGTTATAATAAGCTTAGAAATAACCAATAATATACAACATAAATACTACAAATAATATTGAATGGATTCCCGGTAATTTGTTATAGAGAATGCATAAACACATCTACAAAATCCATCTTTTACAAACTCAACAATGCAGTGGCCTCACGTCCTTATCCTTATTGATTAACAAATACAATAAATAGACACGATATCAGAGAAGTAATCAAACTACAAAATGATAAACATAGCAAATACCAAAATTTCATATTACAACCAAAATGTAGTTATAGAGTTATAATCACCTGGTGAGAACGGTTCAAATTTCAACTTAAACATTTTTTTACAAAACTCTGTACGAGTTCGAATTAACTGTAAAATTAAATAAAAACATTGAATTATAGTCACTTTGAATCCATGATAAGAAGTACACCTACAAACCCATTTGTAAATGCCTCAAGGAAAAACCGTAACGATGGTTTACCATTTCAATGAAAGAAAACGTGGGAATAACTCCAATCCAGGAAAACGCTTGCCACAGAGTCACAGAGCCACGGATCCATAGAGCCACAAGCCATAGTGCCACAAGGAGCAAGGAGTGTGGGGTACAGTTCTTACCAAAAAAATGGTTATTTTGTTTGCAGAGACAAGATTCTCTCCCAATGCATCAACCACCAGTCGAAACCTGCTGCAAAAACAAACACGCAAAGGTCAAACTTTAGTTTAAGGGTGTCTACAAAAATAATTGAAAAAAATTAACGAAAACAGTTAAGAACATACCCTTTGAACTTTGCAAAAATGACGATGATGACAATGAAGGTCTTGAAGACAAGCCCATGAAACTAATGCTAAAGAGAACTCAAGTGCTGGCCAAGGATCCAACTAGTTACAAAACATATTGTATGCGAAATAGCAAGTTTTTGGTATGTCACAGACCGGGGAAAGGACGAGAGCTTGAAGTCCAAGGTTGAGAGCCTGAAGGCTAAGAGCCTCGGCTCTTTCACCATTAACCTCTCATTGCAGAGGTAAAGCTTCACCAAGATGAGACGAGTAACATTTTACGAGGCGCATTAAACCCTTAGGGTTTATGAAATGACAAATGAAATGCTTACCAGCTGGAGACCGTGAGCCATGACATGGCTCTCTTTAATGCCACCTGGTGTTTAATATTTTCCAACCCAAAACTCTATAGTTTCAACCCATCGAATATCACATTTAATGTCATCACATATTTTGTTATGCTTGTAGGAAGAAATATGGTTTAAGTCAAGCGCATAGTTTATTACTTAAGGATAGTGGTTTTGCATAGTATAGTTAGGGCCCTTCTTTGTGTGTCTTAGTCTAGAACCTTTGGAGGTTTCCCTAGCAAGACAAGACCCCTTCCTCAGAGCACCTGCAATGAATAAGTGGTTTGTGTGTTAGCTTCAGAGCTAATTAAGACCATAAACCCATCCTCCTAGTATCATTATAGGGTTAACAATTATTCTAAACCATAACCAACAATTACACCAACTGTAACTAACATGAAACAAACATGTCATCCCTTTCATGACTTAACAACAAGTAAAATAGTTCATTATAACGGTAAGTTTCACTGTAAAGGTTGTCGTAACTAAGTAGTCATGTTCAATAGATGAAGTACTAGTTCAAGTTACATGATATACGAAGGGGATTGTATGGATTTATTTACCTTATGTATTTGCAGTTAGACCTTTAATTTTTTATTATTATTATTATGAAATTTGGAGCTGTTACAATATAACTCCTTCAGATGTGATCAAGATTATAGCTGAGATGAATTCCCTTATTGTTCAAGTTTCCATTAAACCATGTACAAAATATCAAAAATTTAGAAGAGGATCTGTCTGGTTCAAAGATTGAGCTAGTTTGCTAAAGGCTTATGCTCTTTTGCAAAACAAAAACTTTTTAATTATGTCTACAAACGAAGGATTTCGGTTGTCAGTATTACCAACAATGAGATGGAGTCAAGGCCATCTTCTAGGATAGTCCAAGCCATCTTCCAGTATGAGGAGGAGTCCAAGGCATCCTCTGGGACATTAAGTGGGAAGAAGATTTGGTTTGTGAGCAAAGGTACCTTTGAATATAAGTAAGCAATGCAAATGAAGGACATATTTTTGAAGGGCTTTTACTTTCTCAATGAGGGTTCAGAGTATGAACAAAGAAAGAAAAATTAGTACGTGTTTGCATGATAAGTATGTATGGGAATATAGCCTTGTCATCATTTGATAGAAGATGTTGTTGATTCAGTGGAAATCAATAATGTGCCATGGCTATGGCCACATACAACTACACATAATATATGGCTTATTGATGTTGGTTTGACATGATTTGAGATTTTGTTTTCTAGTATAAAATAGTGATTAGGTTCTTTGTAGAAATATCTATGAGATTATCTGTTTACTTTTTATTATTATATAGAATTGTGGATTATTGTTTATTTTTAGAGATAGTAAAATTATTTTTTTAATATGTCTCGAAATATCATTTAGATTATTTATTTAATTTATTTTAAAACCTTTCATTATTGTTTTAATTTCAGAAAATAGTGAAATTAAGTTTTCTTTAGCCTTATTGGAAGTATCTTTGAAATTATTTGTTCACTATAGAATTATGGATTATTGTTTTATTGTAGTGCAATTAGAATCGTGGATTATTGTTTTATTTTCACAAATAATGAATTTTTTTTTTAGTATTGCTTCCAATATATTTTAAATTATCCGTTCACTTTCTATTTGGATTTGTGGATTATTGTTTTATTTTTAGAGATAGTAAAATTAGGTTTTTGGAAAATATTGTTGTTATTTTCTAGAAATTTAATATGGTTTTAAGAGTTTATTATTTTTATTGGAATAAATTGTTATAATTTGATTAACCCTTTTTCATGTTTATTTAGATAGTATGCCATAAAAACATTGTTTAGAAATTCTAAATGTTTTCCACATAAATAAAGTAAATATGAAATGTTGTTGATCTTTTAGTTTATTAAATATTTAAATAAAAAAATTAAATAATTTAATTATTTTTATTTTTAAGTAAATATTAAATGGTGTTTCTTTTTGCTTTTATTAAATATTTAAATTGAAAATAAAAATCTAAATGTTTAAATTATAATTATTTTTAATTAATTATATTTTATATTTTAATATTTAGATAGTTATAAGTATAATTTTTTTTAAATTTTTTTTTTATAAAAATAATTGGCTATATATATAATTTGATAATTAATAAAATGATAATACATTTTTTAATCTCTTGTTTTAACTTTGATGTTACTAAAAAAAATTAGTAATATTTATTATATTATGAAAAATAATAAATTTATTTTAAAATTAGAATTATTATAAAAGCGATTTATTATTTATTTATTTTTTAAATCATATATTTTTAAATAACAATTCTACATTAAGTAAGACCTTTTTAAAACGATTCTACGTTGCATCAATTTTATTAGTTTTAATTTACAACTCATCATAGAAGGAATTTATAATTATATAGTGATATAAACATTGATATTTGTAATAGCCATTATTTTAAAAGTTTACAATTCTACATTAAGTAAGACCTTTTTAAAAAAGGTGATGTTTAATCATGAATATTTACCTCTAACCACTTGCATCAATTTTATTTGTTTTAATTTACAACTCATCATAGAAGGAAATTATAATTATATAAAGATATAAACATTGATATTTGTAATGGCCATTATTTTAAAAAGTTTATTATTAATATTTGTAATGGTCCTTTTTCTAGCGTTTATTATTTTAGATTTATTTAATAAATGTTATTAATAACATATAATCGAAGGAATTTAATAATTAAAAATATATAAAATTAAATCATATAAGTTCAAATATTTTAAAGGCTACGAATAAAGAAATCTCATACAAACAAATAGTTTTCATATACTAATTTGGTATCAAAAGTTCACAACTTACTCTTTTTTCTCAATTTTGTCATTGCTGTAAATTATGATTTATATAGTAACACCTTGTCAAGAATTGGTTAAATGGTAAAGTGTTTTGGTTTAATTAATTTTTTTTTTTACAAATTAGTAAAGAATAATATTTATTTTTCTTAATTTTATCTTGGTTGTAAATTATAATTTATATAATAATACCTTATCAAATTAAGGTAAGTAAAAAATTGATTAAATGTTAAAATGTTTTGATTTAATTATGAGAAATTTTTGTTTTTATAAACTAGTAAAGAATAATATCTCACATTTGTAATTTAAAATATTTTATTTCATACCCGTTTTTTTACATCCACTCATATATCCATACAACATAATAATGTATATTTATTATTTATTCAAGTTTATTTTCAAAAATATAATCATGTATTACTTATTCTTTAACCAAATCGAAACCAATTCAAACATAATGGGTAATATGCATTTTACAACATATCTCAACAAAATTTATGGCATAATTTTAAAGCATATATTTCATTTTTATAAGTATTTTTGGCATTATTTTAAATTATATCATTTCATCTTTTATAAGTATTTATTGTGTTAATATATGCTTTCTATACACCAATGTAGATTACACGTGTCACATCTGTCATACTGACGTGGCACATGTCGACTCAAATTTAAATTTGCTAGATTGTAAAATATATTTATAGAAGTATACATCGAAGTGTTGGATATCAAAATACAGGTTTTTTAGGTGAAAAAAATACATCAAATTTCAATTACTAATGAAGGTAATCAATATAATGTTGAAGAAAGAGTAGATTTCTATACTTTAGAGGTTTTGGTTTTGGATAATCTAGAAAAGGATATAAATCCTTCAGATGTGATCAAGATTATAGCTGAGATGACTTCCCTTATTGTTCAAGTTTCCATTAAACCATGTACAGAATATCAAACATTTAGAAGAGGATTTGTCTGGTTCAAAGATCGAGCTAGTTTGTTGAAGACTTATGCTCTTTTGCAAGATGAAAACTTTTTAATTATGTATGAAAAACGAAGGCCTTGGGTTGTCAATATTACCAACAATGAGTTGGAGTCAAGGCCATCTTCTAGGATAGTCCAAGCCATCTTCCAGTATGAGGAGGAGTCCATGACATCCGCTGGGACATTAAGAGGGAAGAACATTTGGTTTGTGAGCAAAGGTACCTTTGAATATAAGCAAGCAATGCAAATGAAGGACATATTTTTTAAGGGATTTTAGTTTCTCAATGAAGGTTCAGAGTATGAACAAAGAAAACAAAATTAGTACATGTTGGCATGATAAGTATGGAAGGGAATATAGCCTTGCATAATTTAATAGAAGTTGTTGTTGATTCAATGGAAATCAATAATGGGTCATGACCATGGCCACATACAACTACACATAATATATGGCTTATTGTTGTTGGTTGGACATGATTTGAGATTTTTTTTTCCAATATAAAATAGTGATTAGGTTCTTTGTAGAAATATATATGATTATATGTTAGTTTATCTTCTTCTTCTTTTCTCTTTGATGTTAGTTGATCTTCTTCTTTTCTCGTTGAGATTTTATGCTTGTTTATTGTTAGTTTCATTGATAGTCATTTGTTGCAACCAATGAAAATACTGACCCTGACAATATAAATTAGTGTAGATACCAATTGTTGATTTTCCATTATCTATATAAACTTTGTTTTGTTACTTGTCAAAATTTTGAATTAACTCACTGTGTGGAGTCTAGACTCAGTATATAAAGGAAAAAAATCATTTTCTTATACAACTGTCACACAATCTCGATACTAATTTCATGATGGAATTTTCTTATATGACAGAGCGTTCTTGTTGGGCCTCAAGATTGTCATTTTATAATGATGTTATTTACATTAATTTCCCATCATATCTACCATAATTTAGTACATCTATGTTCAATGAGGCTATCTTTACTTTATTTTATTAATGAAAACTCTTAAACATAAAGAAAACCTAATTTACTTCTTCTTGATGTATTATGGTCCATAAAACCCTCATTCTAGTACTCTATTTGGTACTTCTTCTAGTCCTAAGTTTCACACTAGGTTTGATTGCATTGGTTCACTAAGTTTAGATTGACTTTGTCTTTTGACTCTTGTTGATCCTGTGATATCTTTGTCTTATACTTCTTGTTGGTCATATAATACTTACAAATGAAATTGAAAAACATAAGTTTATGATAAAATTTTTCTTTCAAAATTTAAACAAATAACAAATAAACATATACTAAAATGTTATCAAAGAATTTATTTAAATTATTCAACAAATCCATTTAAATTAAGTATTAAAATGTATAAAAAAAATTCATTTGAATTAAAGCATTAAAAGACCATTTGAATTAAGTATTGAAATGAAGTAACGTTGATATGCCACTTTTAAAAATATCTTAATTTTATCCTTTTAAATATACAACATGGCTTTTCAAAATTATGTTGTTTGTTAACTTTTCATTTAAGTTATTTAATACTTTGATTGTTCGTTATGCAGGATTACAAGGAGAAGGGAGGTTAGGTCTATTGTTTTTACATACATGCCATATCAATGCACAATGTCTTTTGGCTCATACTCACGTGAAGAATGGATGGCATGTTTTAATGGATGCTGTATTTAATGGATTCAAGGCATAATTCACCAACAATTCCAGGAATGTAGGAAACCATCAAGATAACACATCAGTCAATAACCAATCTAGAGAATCAAATCACCAATTCAAACAGGAATCTGAATTTATGACTAATTTCAGTAATGTTAAACCCATATTTTTCAGTAGTGAATATTTCTGAGTGGCCATATTGTGCCTTGGTTTGTGTGCATGTGGAAGCATATATCGCCAAACGCGCCAATTAATTTGAAGAAAACTGAGCTAGATACAAAACCCAGAAATCATTTTACCAGAATCACAACCACCTGAGAATTATCGAAGGGGAATTTTTCCAATTTATGCCAAAACTGTGTTTTCTGGGTTGCCCATTTTCTGAGTTGTTCTTGTGTGTTAATGATTCAGTTCTCAGTATTGAATACCCTCTATTTGTAGAGATAGGTCGACCACTGAAAGGGTCTACCTACTCTCCCTTGTAATCATTATATCAATACATCTTTCATTGTGAAGAAAAGATATAGAAAAACTCTTTATAAGCTTTGCTTCTGTTTTTAATACAAGAATTTTGTTCAGCTGTTAATTTTATGTTCCATTTCGTGCTTGGTGACTGATTAGAGTAGAACGTCCACTGTTCTTAAGAAGGGAACCTTAGCAACAGCGGATTCACCTGTCCATATAATTTGTTTTTGCTTTCTTTTGCACAAATAAGTCATTTTAACTTTCAATAGTGTGGATATTCATAAGCTTCCAGTCGTTTTTCATGTATGTATAAATTCAGCATGTATAGAAGTCATTTACCCTTCCTCTATTCATAGTTTGTGCATTTTTATCATTCAGTCTGTTGTATGCACAAGATATTCAGACTTTCATTCCACCTTTAATATTTTCAGTTGCATTTTTAGCTCGGGTTTTAATTCTTAGATTTAGAATCTCATTTGCATTATGTAGATGGTTAGCGTTTGGACTTATAGTCAGCATTTCCCTTCTTTTTAATTTGCACAATGTTATCATAGGTCCTATGCACTTCATTTAAATTTCAGTTCATTGAGTCCCTGTAGCTACAGGAACCTTCAGCATTTCATTTTCATTTTGCATTTGAACTTACAATCAGTACTTTACCTCTATTTCCATAGCATCTTACTGCTCTAGATCTTTCTAGTTCCATTCTTAATTTGGTTTATTTCATTTTTATGGGGGTAAAATACTAAAAAATTATCTTTAATTAAAACTCAATGATCTCATTTGGATTTCAAAGATGTAATAATTTCCTTTTGTTCTCATGGTTTGAGTTTAGAATCTCTTATAAATTAGTTTAGCATGGTTTTGCATTTCAATTTCAGATCATCTTGCCTTATCTTTTCATAGTTGATTAAAATGCCGCTAGTTTATGGTATAGTTTGTTGAAGAGGTACAGTAGCAGTATTTTGTTTTCTGTTGTAGATTTGCTTGCAAGTTAAATTTGTTTCCAGTCATTTGAGTTATTGTTTTATGCCTAGTTATAAGTCTCTTTATAAAATCTGAGTTCAGAATGCTTTTTGTATTGATGATTTATAGATAGGTTGAAGTTCTTGATGGGTTAGAAGTTTGATAGACATAACATTGAATTTTCATAGCATTTCCTTTTCCAATTATGAAGTAGTTAGTAGAAGTAGAATAACTCAGAATGTTTGATTTCTTGTTAATCCTAGTTAGAATCTAAATGCAACGTTGTTTGTAGGTTTGTTTGACAACATGATTGATAATTCAAAACCCTTAGTTCCTTTCAATTGATTTATTTAATTTATGCACTTATGATTTCTAGGTTTTAATTTTTAGTTGACCAGCGACGGATAGATTAGAGATCTAACTCGGGAGATATGATCACCCCGTAACAGGTTTCTTTCTTAGGTGCTAAGATGTGGCAATTTGTTTATTTTTCTTTTTTACCAGTTTTAGGTTAGATTAGCTGAGAATAATCTAGAATTTATTTCTACACATATAGTGTTTGCATCTCACAAGCTACATTCTCAGGTTGACAATTAAGTTGGAATTAATTAGCATATATTTTCACCAACATTTTGGTGTTGTTGTTGGGGAGGTGCTAAAGGGTTTGAAGCCTAGGTAGATAGGGGTAGATAGACTGCCTTTACATTACACAACAAGGGGGAGGGGAAACGATAAGACGCAAAGATGAATTCACTATGGGATTCCCATGGTGTAACAACCTGATGCATTCACTTTAGTGGGCTGCTTCAAATCTTTGTTGTTCCTTTTTGCAAGTGTGTTTTACTTTCTTCAAGCTTATTTTCGCAAGTGTGTTTCACAAAGTGTTCTTATTTTCTCTTAGGTGTCCTTACTTTTTGCAAGTTTTACTTTTCGTAAAAGACTGTTTACTTTTTGTTTTACTTCCCTTGGATGCACTTTTCTTTCCACAAACATAGATAGTTTACTTTTCCATAGTTTAATTTCATGTATGTGTGCCTTTATTCTGCAAATTTAGGTAGTTTACTTTCCTGCAAATTACTCTTATGCAAGTGTGTTATCTCTTCGGCAAGCTTAGGTGTGTTTAATTTCCTCTAAGTGTGTTTATTTTCTGCAAAGTTTGAGTGTGTTCCTTTAGAATGTTTACTTTCTGCAAAATTTCATCGTGTTTTCTTACATCAGGTGTTGCATTCATATTTGTTACGTACGATTCATTTTTTTGTAGGCCCTGTTTACGTTTGTCATAAGGTATTTTCTTTTCAAGTGTGTGATATGTTTTGTAATTAGATTCTAAAGAAAAGAAAAGAAATAAAAAAATAAAAACAAAAACAAAATTTTGGGTGCAGTAGGAACCCCAACCACTAATCCTTGTGTGAAGCAGGACCTACTGACCAAGACATGGATTCAAAGGTGCTTATTAGCATGAGGGAACTCTCTCAAATACTAGCAGCAACTGGGATCTCAATTTCTTCTTCTCAAGAAGAACATATCTTAAAAAAAGTTAAGAATTTATCTACCTCTCCAGAAATAATAGAAGAACCACAGTCTCATGAGCTACAAATCGACTCTCCTTGCCAATCTACCAAGGAAAATAGAAACTTGGAGACTATATTCGGTGGAGAGAGACTTGAAATTGAATATTTCTCCACATATCTATCGACAGACCCTTCATGTACTCAAGTAATTGAACATTTAGAAGAAGAGGACATGCATGGCTTGAGAAAGGAAGGTGACTATCAAGATTAGATCGAGCGTTGGTTTGAAGAGGTAACGTGGTCACAATATCGTTCCTTCCTTCGACACCTTCAGATACAGAAACAAGTAATTTGGTTGGTATTCCACATTCAGGTAATCACTACAATAACCTTCGCATATGTGGATAAAGGCATATTTTCTATGTTGCTTTGCACTTAGTTACATTGGAAGAGCTCATATAATTGAATACAAATGTTTTCTTTCTTCTTAGGATAGGAAAACATGTATATAAATAAAACGTTGCATGTTTAGCTTAAAGATTTATGCACCTTTGGTTTTTTGTTTTATTTTTCAATAAAAGAACTAAGAAGAAGATGATGTTAATAACTAAACCAAAACAATTTTAAATCATTAATTCTTTCCATACATGCATATTTTTACTATAATTGTTGCTTAAGACTAACTTTAAATATCATGAGGATTTACCATAGGTTTAAGGTATATCTAAAAACCTAGAGGTCACTCTACATCCTAGCTTCATTATCAAAGACTGTTATTTAAAGCATTTTTATCACAAAGTAGCATAAGGGTGAATGGAATTCCTAGTTTGTTGGGGAACACTATTATAATTCTATATGAAAGAAGATGAATTTAGGGACTATATACACCTTTCATTCATTATCTTATGGCTCCATCCACTTCACATTAATAGGCTCATCCATTTATGTCTGCGATTTAGTTAGCTCACTTGAAGTATCCAATACATTGGGAGAAATATATTTATTTGTTTCAACAAAGTTTTTAATAAATTATCCTCTAACCCATATACCATCCCATATTGTAGCATGGTTTTTAGAGATGCTCCCCCATCCACTTGCTCATAGGCAATCTATTGTCGAAAATTTATAGGGGGTGGAAAACTTGGACACGAGCCTCTGATGCAAAAAGGGTTTAAGAGGCTAACCCGCCGGAGTACGGAACATGATTGTTGGCAGCGGGCACCAGCCTGTGGTATGACCAGGTAAACCCGACGAGGTACTGAACATGCCTGACTGAAAGAGGGGAATCTTCCCGGAGAGGATAATTTGTGCAAAGTATATGGTTTTCTTTTACATTGATGTATGGCATTGTTTTGTGAAGTTCATCTAGAAAGGAGTATATATGGTTGAGTTATGGTAAATGAACCTCATATATCTGCCATTTGAGAATGTTTGTAAGGTTCACTTAAGACCCTTACGTCTAATTCATACTATACCTAGTATGTCACTATCCTAGAAGTGGGACCCATAAGCCCAGGATCCTAATGAACTCAGATGAAAACTTTGTTCATATTACTTGAATAACAATAAAACTTTGAGAAGTAGTAGGGATGACTGGTTTCCTGTAGGCTTTATAGACTATCTATGCCCTCATGTTTTCTATTTCGAGAGACATGAGGAAAGGCCCCTATCATAGTTCTTATGTGGTCTTTGTAAGCACAAATTTGCATGCATTGAAGACTTTGAAGTATTACAATGTTGTTTTGGTCATATCATGAATATTTCTTTTCCCAAAAAGTTCTTAGTTTTCTTTAGAATAATGATGGCTTCCTAGAATTGTTCGTTGATTATTATTTGATCCTGAATAAGAATACTAGAGAATACAAACCAGTTTTATTTTATTGATGGCCTAAGGACGTGCCATATCCTCGGTCTGGGGGAGTGTTGGGCCCTAGGATTTTCCTTTTATAATGATGTTATTTACATTAATTTCCCATCCTATTTACCATAATTTAGTACATCTATGTTCAATGAGGCCGTCTTTACTTTATTTTATTAATGAAAACTTTTAAACATAAAGAAAACCCAATCTACTTCTTTTTGATGTATTATGGTCCATACAACCCTCATTTTGGTACTCTATTCGGTACTTCTTCTGGCCCTAAGTTTCACACTAGGTTTGATTGCATTGGTTCACTAAGTTTGGTTTGCCTTTATCTTTTGGCTCTTGTTGATCCAGTGATATCTTCGTATTCTACTTCTTGTTGGTTTTGTAATACATGCAAACGAAAATGAAAAACATGAGTTAATGATAAACTTTTTGTTTCAAAATTTAAGCAAATAACAAATAAACAAATACTAAAATGTTATCAAAGAATTTGTTTAAATTATTAAACAAATCCATTTGAATTAAGTATTAAAATATTAAAAAAAAAAAGTCATTTGAATTAAAACATTAAAAGACCATTTGAATTAAGTATTGAAATGAATTAACGTTGATATGACACTGTTAAAAATATCTTAATTTAATCCTTTAAATATGTAACATGGCTTTTCAAAACTATGTTTGTTAACTTTTCATTTAAGTTATTTAATACTTTGATTGTTTGTTATGCACGATTACAAGGAGAAGGGAGGTTAGGACTATTGTTTTTACATACATGCCATATCAATGCACAATCTCTTTTGGCTCATACTCACGTGAAGAACATATGGCATGTTTCAATGGACGCTATATTCAATGGATTCAAGGCATAATTTACCAATAATTCCAGGAATAGAAGAACCTATCAAGCCAACACATCAGTTAATAACCAATCTAAAGAATCAAATCACCAATTCAGCCAGGAATCCGAATTTATGAACTAATTTCAGTAATGTTAAACCCAGATTTTTCAGCAGTGAATATTTTTGAGCAGCCATATTGCACCTTGGTTTGAATGAACATGGAAGATTATCTCTCCAAACGGGATAATGGGTTTGAATAAAACTGAGCTAGCTACAAAATCCAGAAATCGTTTCACCAGAATCGCAACCACCAAAGAATTATCAAAGGGGAATATTGTCAATTTATGCCAAAAATGTGTTTTATGGGTTGGTTGTTTTATGAGTTGTTCCTATGTGTTAACGATTCAATTATCAGCATTGAAGACCCTCTATTTATAGAGAGAGGTTGACCACTAAAAGGGTCGACCTACTCTCCCTTGTAATCATTATATAAAGATGTCTTTGGTTGTGAATAAAGGATATAGAAAAAATAATTTTTAATCTTTGCTTCCGTTTTTAATACAAGAATTATGTTCAACTATTAATTTTATGTTCCATTTCGTGCTTAGTGACTGATTAGAGTAGAATGTCCACTATTCTTGAGCAGGGCCCCGTAGCAACAGTGGATTCACCTATCCATATAATTCGTTTTTGCTTTCTTTTGCACAAATAAGTCATTTTAACTTTCAATAGTGTGGATATTCATAAGCTTCCAGGCGTTTTTCCTATATGTATAAATTCAACATGTATAAAAGTCATTTACCCTTCCTCTATTCATAGTTTGTGTATTTTTATCATTCAGCCTGTTGTACGCACTAAATATTCAGACTGTTATTTGACCTTTAATATTTTCAGTTGCATTTTTAGCTCGGGTTTGTATTCTCGGATTTAGAATCTCATTTACATTATGTAGATGGTTAGCGTTTGGACTTACAGTCAGCATTTACCTTATTTTTAATTTGCACGATGTTATCATAGGTCCTATGCACTTCAATTAAATTTAATTTCATTGCGTCTCTGTAGCTACAGGAACCTTCAACATTTCATTTTCATTCTGAACTTGAACTTACAGTTAGTACTTTACCTCTGTTTCCATAGCACATTACTGCTCTAGATCTTGTTAGTTCCATTCTTAATTGTTAGAAAATAGGACCACAGAGTAATAACAAATATACAGTTAAATCAATAAACAAGATGCAAAACACATTAAAACATTACAGAGAGACACAGATATAACATGGTTCACCCAAGCGATGGGCTACGCCCACAAGAAATTGCCAGTCCTTTTATTACAGTTCAGAAAGATGAAGGGATACACCCTGTAGCAAAACCATTGCACTTCCTCTTCACGCTCTCACATTCTCTCTTCCAATACAATACAATACCATACAAAGTCATGTTACAATGATTTCTTTTATAGGGGAAATACCATGGGAAAAAAATACAACTGAATAATGTCTCTGGATCTAGAAGATCAAGCTCCACAAACAACAATCTCCCACTTGGAGACTGATCACAACAACACCACCGCTACTGCACTTGCTGAACTATGCTCTGGACCTTGGACTTGGCAAATTTCTTATTTTCACCTTCATGCTTGAAGGCCAACAGAAACCAAGCAGGAACTCAGTTTCTCTTTGGTTACTCCCTTTGTCAACATGTCTGTAGGATTCTAACTAGTATGTATCTTTTCCAGTTTTAACAGTTCTTCATCTAGAACAAATCTTATGAAGTGGTACTTGAGTTGTATATGTTTAGTCCTTGAATGAAAGGATGATTTCTTTGCAAGATGAATGGAACTCTGGCTATCACTATACAACCTACTATTCTCCTGCGTCTTACCCAATCCTTCCATGAACCTCTGTAACCAAATCATCTCCTTACTAGCCTCTGTAGCAGGAACATACTCTGTTTCCGTTGTTGAAAGCGCAACAACTTGTTGCAGTTTTGAAATCCAACTTACTACTGTTCAACCCACAGTAAACACATACCCTGTGGTTCTCCTCCTGTTGTCTTTATCACCAGCCATATCTGCATCAACATATCCCTATAGAACAGTGTCTGAACCTCCAAAACATAATGCATGAGAAGTGGTACCTCTCAAATACCTGAGAATCCACTGTACTGCTTTCCAATGCTCTTTACCTGGATTATTCATATACCTGCTTACAACTCCCACTGCATGTGCAATATCTGGTCTTGTGCACACCATTGCATACATCAATCTTCCAACCGTTGATGAATAGGGCATCTTGGACATGTAATCTATCTCTTCCTATGTCTCTGGACACATATCCTTGCTTAGTTTGAAATGGATAGCCAAAGGTGTACTGACTGGTTTTGCATTCTGTGTTCTAAACCTTTGCAACACCTTTTCTATGTACTCACCTTGAGACAATGTCAATTTGCAATTTTTCTTGTCTCTTGTTATTCTCATACCAAGGATTTGCTTTACAGCACTCAATCCTTCATCGCAAATGATTTAGCTAGTTTTCTTTTGAGCACATTTATATCCTGCATGTTAGATCCTGCAACAAGCATGTCATCCACATACAATAACAAGATAATATATCTTTCGTTATCTAGCCTCTTGAAATAAACACAGTGGTCAGAATGACATCTATCATAAACTTATCAAATTTCAGATACCACTTCCTTGGAGCTTGCTTCAGGCCATACAAGCTCTTCTTCAACCTACAAACCAAATTCTCCTTCCCTTTGACCTCATACCCTTGTGGCTAATGCATATAAATCTCTTCCTCCAAATCCTCATGGAAAAAGGCTATTTTTACATCTAACTGTTCAAGATGCAAATCTTCTACCACCACTAGACTTAAAATAGTTCTAATTGAAGTCATTTTAACAACAAGAGAAAATATTTCATCAAAGTCTATACCTTTCTTTTGTGAAAACCCCTTTACAACAAGTCTAGCCTTGTACCTCTTCTTGCCTCCATATTCTTCCTTCAACCTGTAAACCCATTTATTCTGCAATGCCCTTTTTTCTCTAGGAAACTTAACCAAATCCCAAGTCTGGACTCTTAGCAATGAGTCCATCTCCTCATCCATGCATTGCTCCCACTTCTTTCTAGTTTCTACATGCATTACTTCTTCATAAAATTCCGGTTCACTAGAATCAGTCATCAATAAATAATACAGTGAAGGAGAGAATCGTTTAGGGGGTCTACTTATCCTGGTATAATTTCTTACAGTTGTAGGAGTTTCAAGTACCTACTGCTGCTCTTGATTTTTTGGTGCCTTTGGAACTTCATTTTCTTTGATTTCATCAAGCACTGTGTACTCTGTGTTTTCCTTTTCTTCTTTCTTTCCCTGCAACTAATCTTTGTACATGACCTTTTCATTGAATACTACATCTCTACTCCTAATGATTTTGCAATTTTTAAGATCCCATAAGCGATAACCAAAATCATCAACCCCATATCCAATAAAGGTACATTTCTTGGATTTAGCCTCAAGCTTTGTTCTATCATCTTTATCAATATGGAAAAATGCTTCACAACCAAAATTTCTCAGAAATGAGTATTTTACCTATTTACCTGTCCATGCCTCCTATGGAATGCCACCATCCTACTACTCTTGATTTTCTGGTGCCTTTGGAACTTCATTTTCTTTGATTTCATCAAGCACTGTGTACTCTGTGTTTTCCTTTTCTTCTTTCTTTCCCTGCAACTGATATTTGTACATGACCTTTTCATTGAATACAACATCTCTACTCCTAATTATTTTGCAATTTTTAAGATCCCATAAGCGATAACCAAAATCATCAACCCCGTATCCAATAAAGGTACATTTCTTGGATTTAGCCTCAAGCTTTGTTCTATCATCTTTATCAATATGGACAAATGCTTCACAACCAAAATTTCTCAGAAATGAGTATTTTACCTATTTACCTGTCCATGCCTCCTATGGAATGCCACCATCCAAAGCACTTGAATGCCCTCTGTTTATTAAATAAACAACAATATTTACAACATCAGCCCAAAACTGTAAGGGAAACCCTGCATGCAATCTCATACACCTTGCACACTCCATGACCGTTTTGTTCATCCTTTCTGACACACCATTTTCTTGTGGTGTTCTAGGGACTATCTTCTCTCTGTAAATCCCATTGTGTGAACAGTAATTTTCAAACTCCTTACTGCAGTACTCACCTCCATTATCAGATCTAAGACATTTCAACCTTTTTCCTGTCTCATTCTCAGCCAAAGCTTTCCACTTCTTAAAAGTATCAAACACATCAGATTTTTGTCTAATGTAATAAACCCAAGTTTTTCTAGTTGCATCATCAATAAAAGTAACATAATAATGAGAGCCACCAAGAGATTGTACCTGAGCTGGTCCACATACATTTGTATGGACAAGCTCTAGCTTTTCACTCTTCTTTTGTTTCCCAACCCTGAGAAATCTAACTCTCTTATGTTTTCCATAAACACAGTTCTCACAGAATTTCAAACTTACTTGCTTCAGATCTGGAAGTAGTTTCCTTGAGTGGAGAATCTGCATCCCCTTCTCACTCATGTGGCCAAGCCTATGATGCCACAGCACCGCACCTGTTTCTATGGAAGCTACATAGATAGAATAATTAGTATTATGAGGACATAAATATAACATACCTACCCTATCTCCTTTTGCTATTATCAGTGATGCTTTAGTGATATTCCACCACGTTTCTCAAAACGTAGACAAACAACCACTATCTCCCAACTACCCTGTTGAGATCATATTTCTTTTCATAGCAGGAATGTGCCTTACATCCTTTAGCAGCCATTCACTTCCATTATTTAACTTAATTCGTACCTTACCCTTTCCAACAATTTTACATGGTTCATCATCCCCCAATAACACATGCCCAAAATCACCTTGAACATAATCATGAAAGAATTTCATATGGGGTGTAGCATGACATGAAGCCCCTGAATCTACTACCCAGTAATCACTAGTATTATCTAATGCAAGAATCAAAGCATCTTGTAACACATCACCTGCTACATTTGCTTTTTGAGTAGTCTCTTATTGCCTCTCACCTTTCTTCTTTGGTGTTCAACAGTCTTTCTTCAGATGTCATTTCTTACCACAGTTCCAACACTCTATTTTTTCAAATCTGGACTTGGATCTTCCCTTTTTAGACTTGCTACAATTTCCTGTGCTCCTTTCTCTCTCCTTTTGTCTCCCTCTACTCTCCATGGTCGATGCATTACCTGATGTCTCACTTGTGCTTTTTCTTCGCATTTCCTCGCTAATAATAACACCAACAACATCATCAAACTTAAGAGTGTTTGAACTAGGAACAGAGTTACTTACAACCATGAACAATCTATTCCAGCTTTCTGCCAATGAGCACAAGATTAGAAGAGCCCTAACCTCATCATCAAAGTTCACTTTTACAGAACTTAACTAACTGGTAAGTGTATTAAACTCATTTAAATGGTCGACAACAGATCCACCTTCTGACATCTTCATATTAAATAAACGCTTCATTAAAAATACCTTGTTAGAATCCGAGGGTTTTTTGTAGAGCTTACTCAATGTGGTCATCACACCCTCTGTTGTTTTTTCTTTCAAAAATAATCAAGGCCACTGACGAAGCCAGGAACATCTGTATTGTTCCCAGTTCCTTTCTGTCAAGAACCTACCATTCTTCATCCTTCATAGCTGTCGACTGTTTTTCTTTTTTTCCCAATGGCAGGTACAGATCCTTTTGGTAAAGATAGTCCTCCATTTGTATCTTCCATAACTGATAGTTTTGGCCGTTAAATTTCTCGACCCTAAACTTTCCTTCTTCTGCTATTGCTCCCACTCGAACCAGGAACCCTTCTTTCCTGCGAGTTTACTAACCAAATAGACCTTTTGGCTCTTATACCAATTGTTAGAAAATAGGACCATAGAGCAATAACAGATATACAGTTAAATCAATAAACAAGTTGCAAAACACATTAAAACATTACAGAGAGACACAGATATAACGTGGTTCACCCAAACGATGGGCTACGTCCAGAAAGAAATTGCCAGTCCTTTTATTACAGTCCAGAAAGATGAAGGGATACACCCTGCAGCAAAACCGCTGAACTTCCTCTTCACGCTTTCACGGCCTCTCTTCCAATACAATACAATACCATACACATTTGTGTTACAATGCTTTCTTTTATAGGGGAAATACCATGGGAAAAAACTACGGTTAACCCAATACCATGGTGTACTGTACACTCATTCCCCCGAACCCCAAGGCAGGGGGAATGAGTGTACATTACACCTGGGGTACAAACACAACTGAATAATATCTCTGGATTTGGAATATTAGGCTCCACAACAACCATTAATTTAGTTTATTTCATTTTTGTGGGAGTAACAGAATAAAATTTGAACTTTAATTAAAAATCAGTGATCTCATTTGGATTTCAAAGATGTACTAATTTCCATTTGTTCTCATGGTCTGAGTATAGAATCTCTTATAAGTTAGTTTAGCATGGTTCTGCTTTTCAATTTTAGATCAACTTGCATTATATTTTCATAGTTGATTAAAATGCCTTAGTTTATGGTATAGTTTGCTGAAGAGGTACAATAACAGTATTTTGTTTTCTGTTGTAGATTTGCTTACAAGTTAAATTTGTTTCCAGCCATTTGAGTTATTGTTTTATGCCTAGTTATAAGTCTCTTTATAAACTCTGAGTTTAGAATGCTTTTTGTATTGATTCTTTATAGATAGGTTGAAGTTCTTGATAGGTTAGAAGTTTGATAGGCATAACTTTGAATTTTCATAGCATTTCCTTTTCCAATTATGAAGTAGTTAGTAGAAGTAGAATAACTCAGAATGTTTGATTTCTTGTTAATCCTATTTAGAATCTAATTACAATGTCATTTGTATGTCTGTTTGACAAGGCGATTGATAATTTAAAACCCTTAGTTCCTTTCAATTGATTTCTTTAATTTCTGCACTTATGATTTCTAGGTTTTAATTTTCAGTTGACCAGCGACGAATAGATTAGGGATCTAACTCATGAGATATGATCACCCCATAACATGTTTCTTTCCTAGGTGCTAAGCTATGCCAATTTGTTTATTTTTCTTTTTAACAATTTTAGATTAGATTAGCCGAGAATAATCTATACTTTAGTTCTGCGCATATAGTGTTTGCATCTCACAAGCTACCTTCCCGGGTTGACAATTAAGTTGGAATTAATTAGCATATATTTTCACCAATAGTTCCCTTAGTCTTCTCTTTGACAGCTTCCTCTGCCAATAGGTCTCCCCTTGTCATCATTCCTTTCCCTTTTATTTACTTTAAGGATATTACTCCCATATTTTGCCTAAGATGTTCAAATGCTTCTTTAGGAAATGGCCAACTGAAAATGTTTGCTATTTTCTCTTTGGTATCCACATATTCTAGCTTAACAAGTTTCAATGATACATGATCCCTTATAAAATAGTATTTTATTGGAATATTTTTGTTTTGGAGTGCATGACATGGTTTTTGGATATATTTATAGCACTGGTATTGTCACAATTTATTGCAATTGGATGATCATATTTCACATGTAAATCTTCTAATATATGTTTCTGTAGCCGAGTTTTCACCTTGGCTACATGCAAAAGAACCTCCCTTCCGTCAAAGGGACATAAGGGTAGAGTTCAAATGGAAACAAGAGCTACAATAAATAAATAACATTAGTAACAATAAATTGAATAACGACTGCTATGCTAAAACTTAAAATACAAGAAAGAAAATTATAAGCTTGTTTGAAAATGGGTCACCGTGCCCTGATCTTTGGATATGGGCTGCCTCTCCACAGGATGGATAGTATGGAGGATGCCTCAATGTATGGGATGGGGAATGACATGGCTATCAAATGATGGTTCGATGGTGTGAGTATTTTGAGAGGAGTGGGTTCTCAACGTACTCACTGATTTGAATAATGGAAAAAGGGCATAAGAATCTTATTGATGGGGACCTCCACCCTATTTTTATAATTAGTTTTTGGCCTTATCTCTAATTTAGGGTTTTGGAACCCTATTTAGGGGTTTAAACCCTATTTAGGGTTTTTAGCCCCTTTTTTTTGTTTTAGATTTTTTTTGGGTCTTTAACCCCTTTTATGGGTTTTTAGGCCCTTTTTAATGTTTTTTCAGATTTTTGAGAGAGAATGGAGGTCAAAATGTGGAAACAAATGTTAGGGAAATGATGTATGTATATAGTTTAATCTATGTAGAGCTAGTTGAACAATTTTTTACGTTAACATATTTCCCCCTGATGTGTGAGAGAAGGAGCTCATCGTATGGCCAACAGACATCATAGGATCATGGGGACAGTGGAGAGACCTACGAAGAAGCAACGCTTCCTTGATCGAGACACAATGGCTTTTGGTTTTTGTACTAATATTGGTTCCCAACACTAGGTGAGATACAAAGAATATGTGACATGTATATGGACGAGGCATGAATACCCATGCTTGCAACAATTTCAAAAGAATAAATAATGGGATCAAGGCTGCCAAAATACAGGAGCTGATCATATACAACTGTTGTTACTTAATGGTGGCCTGAATGAGAGACTGAATATAATAATGATCGAAAGAACCGATACATAGGACCCATGGCATTCTCATGGAATGTGATATCTTCACAACTGATGACCTGCTGGATCTGGAAGTTTACATAACTTTAGGGACTCATTGAAGGAGAGTCAGAGTCTCAGTGGTACAATATGTCACATCAATCATGAAGCTATACAGAAGCACTGCTCTAGGGGGTTCTGAACACTGTTTCCAATGCAATGCAAAAGTCACAAGGTACATGAACCTGTTTGGGTCCCTGAATAGACTCACCAATATGCTAGAGTCAAGTGACAATCGGGGTCTTCAACCATATAATGCAAAGACAAATACCATGTATCAATCTCAATGGTGTGATGATTTAGGTGAAGTTGATCACATGAGACACAACTATCTCGAGAGGAACTAATGCCTCCTCTCAAGTGGTCAAAGGAACTCATTAATGAGGTGGATGAAACCAGGATACAGGGACCTCTGGGTCTATCCTCTAGAATAGATGTGTTTTTGTTGACAGAGGGAGACCTGCATCTAATCAAAGAAATGATGTGTCCTTGACTAGAAGCACGAGGGGGATAACCAAAGATGTGGGACAATATGGGGACTGAATGATTAGGGGAATAGGGGTAGGGGAGTACGGGGGACTCAAACTTCCTTTGTTAAGAGTATGACGACAGGGCTGACCTGGAAGCAAATGAAACTGACTCATGTGATAGGGATCATAGTTGTAATACCAGGAATGTAACTGCAAATGGGAAGTACTGAGGAAGGTAATCGAAATATAATACTCGAGTATCCAAGGAAGAATCATCATAGAATACTCTGAACAAAGGAGACCTAATGGTGGGAAGCTTCCAAACTGTAATATAGGGTGGCATCGAAAGACACGGTTGTGATACGATCTTGTGGATTTCTAGCGAGCCCTAGAAAGTAAATGCTCGATGGTGTTTTCATTTTTATAGAGTCTGAAAACAGGAAGAAGACTCCAGTGGGGTCTCTTTTTCGTTGATAGTCTCTTATGTTTGAAAAAGGATAAAAGTGTACACAGGAGAACTCGCCCACCCTTTTTGGGGGATAGGAGACTTCTTTACCACTGGTAATCCAACCAGGCCGGAAAAGGTTAAACTTACACTGACTGGAAGATCATTCAAATAATTTTACGATCATGAACGAAACCAAGTTTGCTTGGTAATATTTTCTTGATGAGAAGGCTAGAAAAGATATTAAAGACAATGCACGATGAGATTTTTTGTTAAGTTTAGTTTCGATGCTCGAGAAAGGATAAAAGGATGCAAAGGGAAACATTCCTGGATTGAGTGTGTTGAGGTGGTTTTTTTCTTATGGTAGTCTCCATAATCTGCAAAAGGAGATAAACAAGGTTACGTAGACACCCTTTCAAATACTTTAATGAGTGTGAAAGGAAGCGAGCATGCTCATTGTTATAGCTCAAAATGACACATCTCTTCATGTGACCACTTTCCCATGATTTTGTCGCATTTTGACACTTCCATGACGACACTTCATGAAAGTCACTGAAAAAACACCTAGATTGGAGGACCCATATCTAGAGTTCTGTAACTCCATTTGACCTCATCTCTACACCGTTGGAAATATATTTCTATTAGATAAAACTTTCTAGAAGACACCAAAGTCTGAAAATGCCCAAAAATACCCTAAAAAAGAGTTTTTTTTATGTGTATGTGAGTTTCCTTAAGGAAACATGCGTACGTACACGACTGTCTATATATAATACCTGCGTACACCTCCAAAAAATGTCAAAAAATATATATTTTGAAATTCGGGTAATTTGGGTATTTTGGGTAGTTATGCAACTAACTCCTTCAGTTGTAACTACTTTTTCTTCGACCCTAACTCTTCATTAAGAATATAAATAGAGGTAGGGAGGCCCATGAGAGAAGACTTGAATCTTTGCATCATTATTCTAGAGGAATTGGGACTCTCTTTGCCCACACCTTTGCCCTAGAATCATTCTCCATGTGTTGCAGAGGTTGGAGGTTGAGTTCCTTGGAGAAGAGAAGCAGCAAAACCAGATCAAGGTTTCGTGAGGTGCCGAACTTGAAGAGAAGGTATACTTGTACTTGTTTTCAAGATTAATAAAGATGTGATGTCCTTCTTCTTCCCAAATCATTGTTCAATGTGTGATTGAATCTTTGTTTATGATCATATGATGATGTTAGTCAGATCATTATTTCATGTTTATTGATTATCATTGATTTATATGTGGTCATATTGGTTTGAGGAAGGTATAATTCGTTTTGCAGGTCTCTTGGAGCAAGAGGAGCAAGGAGAGGATTGAAGGGCTGCTTGGATCAGCCTTCGTTTGGATAAGGTATGAACCATTATAATATATGAAACTTGCTTATATATGCTTACTGAACATTATACATCGACCTTTCAACCCTAGTACATTGATGGCCTCTTAAACCCTAGCCATAGGAAACTTTCCTTTACAACAGAACTGTCGACTCAGCTGGGGAAGCCTTGTCTGTTTGGGGTTTCTCTATATTTATTTCAGTCTTTTGCAAGGTTTTAGGTCTTTCTTGTGACTTAGGAACACTTTATCAGTCTTATAGAACCTCTCCTCTACCTTCCTAAGGTAGTTTTTGACCTTTTTGGGGATTTTTTCCACCCATACGCGAGTTGCAGACTAAACAGTTGCGTGTCTGGTTTGGTACACGTGACTTTCTATACTGTCAACCCATGTACAATACGTGAATTTTCAGTAATATAACCCGCATGTGCTTGTAAACGCGATTTTCTATACTATCAACCCACATATGACACGCGACCTGTTAGTAGTGAAACTTGTGTATGCCCCTTCAAACAATGTTTTTATCCTCTTTTGTGGTTTTTTCTTCTATTTGAAGGTTGTTTGGTAGGTCTTTTGGGGTCCTCTATAGGTGCATGACTCCAAGGACTTAGTACCATCCCTTTTTGTTGTTCTTTATCTATGTGGTGAGTCTTTTTGTAGCTTTAGGGTTTCTCTTTGCTCTTTCCCCCTACCCCCTTTGCTTGGTTTTATTTTTGGCTTGTGTTACTGGTCAGCCTCTGTTAGTGATCTTTGTCTAAACTTAGAAGCTTATTGGTTTTTGTTTCCTTCTTCTTTTGTTGGTTAACTTCACCATGACAAAATAGTTTACTTGTCTCTTGTGCAAGCCTTCTTTCCAAGTAATGTTTATGCTAACTTTATGGCATTCTAGAGTTTTTTTGGTGGTTGTATAGCAGAGTTCCTTTTGCTTTGTTTTTATCATCTACATACGTTTGTTTGTAGGTAGTTTTTCGTTTGCATTTATAAAAGAAAAATAAAAAAAACACATGTTTGCGTTATATGCATGTATATTGGTTTTTTAGTCTAGATTGCATGGCATATCATTGTTTTTGAAAAAAATAAAAGGAATTTGTTCTTTTATGGCTTTCAAGTTTCTATTTGAAAAAGAAAAAGAGAATACTTTTTGCTTTTTGCATTTCATTTCTCTTTTCTTACTCATTTTGTTTCAACTTTGAGTCAAAACACCATATAAGTTTCATGCCATTTACCTTCTGACTAAAAACAACCCTTAAAATAAACGATATAATTTAAAAATTATTAGTAAGTTTTATTTTATAGGGTCATACACCAACTAGCTCAGGCTAGACTTGTGGGATATGGAGTTTAAACTCCCCACAAGTGTTTAAATTCAGACGTAGTTGGCCAATCACTAGGTAAATCCTCTTCTATGTTGATTGTATCTCGGAAGCTCCTCTCAAATGGGAGTTAAGCACGAGGCTGTGTGGAGGCTTGGACTGAGGAGATAAACCTCTGATTCCTTATCAAAGCATAGACCAAGGTTTTTGCACATCTGGGGAATCTATCTTAGACAAGGTTTTGGGCTTTGCTACCCTGCCCATGTGTATGAACCAGGCTTGCGACTATCCCCCCAAATTGTCAATATAGTTAAGGTAGCCTTTAGTCTCTTTGACATATAGGGTTCATACACAGGTACACCGAAAGGCTATTTTTGGTTGACCTTGGACGGGCTTGGAAGGTAACCCCGGTAGAAGGTGTGGGAGGGTCGTGGGTGATTCCTCCACTTGTGCTTAAAAACATCTACAGGGACGCTAAGTAATTGTCTATCAGCTTTCTTTTGGAAAGCATATCTTATACCTGTTTGCCTATTTGGATTTAGGAATTTTAGTGACTGCTCTGTGGTTTATCTGTACTTAGTTTTCCTTCAGGTGTGTGCTTTGCATTTTTTGTTTCCTGTCAACGTCAGACATTGTCTTATTGTTTGAAACTATGGCTAACACCCCTTTGAACACCAACCAAGAGATCCCCATGTTGGGAAATCCTTGTACTATTCCTCTCATGGGGAATGTTGGTGTTCCCTTGATGGCCACCTTGAATCTGCCTGGATTCACCCTAGGGCTACCGGTGTGGTTGTTTTCCACTCCAACTATCCTGAATGCTCCTGGTGCTTCTCAAGTAAGCTCCTTATATCAAGGGCATCAAAACACTGCTTCCCCTTCACCTATAGTTGATTCTCCTACTCCTTCTACCTCATGCGGTGAAAGTACTAATACTAGTAACCGATAGTCTAAAAGGAGTAAAAGGAGGAGGAATAGGAAGAAGGTAGATAAGCAAGGGGGAACTCACTCAACCTCTACAAGTCAAGTTGAACCTCACCACCTAGCCTCTGTTGTTCATGATGGGGGCACCTATCCAATCTCTGTAGGTCATTTTAGATCTAAGCACTCAACCTCTGCAAGTCAAGTTGATCTTCACCATCCAGCCTCTGTTGATCATGCTGGTGGGATCCTTCAGACCTTCCCAGGTCACGTTGGATCCAGTCACTCAGCCTCTGTAGTTCATGTTGAGGGAACCTGTTCAACCTATGATGTTTAAGTTGAACCTCCCCATCCAACCTTTGAAAGTCATGTTGGATCCATCCACCTAGCCTCTGAAGTTCATGCTGGGGGCACACACTCAACTGCTGCAAAGCATGTTGATCCTAACCATTCAGCCTCTATGGTTCATGCTGGTGGTGCCCATCCAACCTCTGCAGGTCATGTTGGACCTAGTATTTCAGCCTTTACGAATCATGCTGGGGGTAGTCTCTCAGCCTCTGTGGTTCATGCTGGAGACAATCTGTCAGCCATTGCATGTTGACACTGTTGAAAAGACTACCTGTTCAAAATACAAGCCCAAGTTTCCTTGTACTATTTGTGAGGGATATCACTTTACTTATAAATTCCCTTCTATCATGGAGGTGCAAAGATTTTGGTTTCATGGTCATCCCATTTTTTAACATCCTGAATATTTTCAACAACCAACCTCTCTTAGTTAGGTTGGACCCAGTCACCCAGCGTTTGGTGGTTGTGCTGGGGGCAAACTCTCAGCCTCTCTAGTTCATGTTGAGAGAAAACAGTCAGCCACTACTAGTCATATTGACACCGTTGAGAAAACTGGTCGTTTGAAGTGCAAACTTAAGTTCCCTTGTAAGCTATGCGAGGGAGATCATCTTACTCACCAATGCCCTGCTATCACAAAGGTGCGAAGAGTGTGGTCCAAGACTCAAGAATTTCCTTCTCCTGAACAACCTATAGTTTCTCAACAACCTACTCAACCTTTGGTTGATCAACTAGTTGAACCAATCTTAGCTTTGGTCGATCCCACTCTTCTTTTGGAGAGTGATCCTGATGTGATTGAACCAATGTCATATTTGGTCAATCCCACTCTCCCTTCGGAGAGTGAATTTCATGAAGCAGTTGAATCAATTCCATTGTCGATCAATCCCACTCTTCCTTTGGAGAGTGAAGTGTCTTCTAGTCACATTTTATTTATTTCCAGTTCAGAACTTACTGAACAAGGGAGAACTAAACTCACTTCGGATCAACCCCCACCAAGCTCTCGGATTGCTTCCTTTGATTGGGATAGCCTAGTTGAGCCACGCCTTCCTACTAATGCACCTTTAGAGATAAATGTCAAAGTTGAACCTTACACAATTGCTCATTGTATTGTTGATGAAGGAGCCTCACTTAGTATTTTGTCTGCTCGTGCTTGGTGAGGCATGGGATCTCCCAGCCTTGTGTTGACTGCTAGTCAGTTACTGGCATTTGATAGAAGAACTTGTATAGACTTGGGAATTCTTGCTCAAACACCTGTTACTTTGGGTGGGAAGACCGTCTTAGTTGACTTCATGGTGATAGAAGACCCCTTGGACTTCAATATGCTCCTTGGACGTGATTATGTCTATGCCATGCAAGCTGTGGTGTCAACATTCTTTCGTGTGATGTACTTTAATCATGGTGAAGAAATAGTCACTATCGATCAGTTGGATTTTCTTGATCTATCTCTTGACCCAACTAGAGACCAAGTCTTTCCTTTATTGATTCGCAGTGTTTCTATAGACACTACCCCACCACATGTGAGCTATGTGGCCTCAGGTCCTTTGCATTCAATTGCTACTAAGAAGAAGCCTCTGTTTGCATGCTTACCTTCTCGAGACTTGGTCCCAGCAGTTGACTAGGTGAGTCATCTTATACATACTATGGAGCCTGCTCTCCACTTTGTTAATCCATTTGAAAGTTTAGACATGTGTCCTATCTCGGATGATCTCCTTCCTTCGAATGAAGTCTTCCTAGAGTCTTCGATACAGTTTGACCTTCTTTTGGATGTCAGTTTAGTTGTGACTAAGTCTAAACCTGATTTTCTTAGTAATCCTGATATTCTCATGGATCTGTCTTCTTATGTTGGTCTTTTTGAGTTTTTGGACTCTCCCTTCGAACATCAAGTCAGTGATCCTGATGAGTTTGATTCTTATTATGAATTTTTCAACTCCTGTGATACTGAGTTTGTTCCTACAGACTCTATCTCCCTTGTTGATTTTTGTTTTTCTTCTAAGGTTGATCTTATTGATTATAAACCCTCGATCCTTGGTTCTATATAATATTCTTTAGTCAATTCTACCTTGACTTTACATTTTATAGAAGATAGCAAAGTCACATGTTTTTCTGCCAAAGTGACCTGCATCGGATCTTTCCTTCTCAATATGATCCTCATGTTGTTGTTTCTTGAAGACTGGATTCTTAGTTGGATTCACAATTGTTTACTGGCCTTGTCTTGTCTTTCAAGCTGTAACTGCATTTGCATGTGCCCTACTTGCGCTTATGAGCATGATGCCAGCTTCCACACTTTTAGCTCATTGTATAAGCCCTAATCTTTGTTCTCGTCGTCGCTAAGACCTGACACCATTTACCTTGAGGAGACTTCCCCGAGTGTCTTTATCTTGTTCATGTTCCTTGCATTATGCATAGGTTTGTTCCTCGTGCTTGGAACTATTTTCGCTTGCCCCTGGCACTCGTCTCCTCGCATTTAGAGCATTCTTTCTGCTCTCCTTCGAGCTCGTTAAAAACAATAAGGAGGCCACGAGTTGACTTTTCCTTACTCATTAAAACTTCACGGGAAAGAAATTGAGTTTCTTTAAGCCCAGGTTTGACTCCTCAAAATAGACTTGACTGCCGAGTAAACTTGTCCAGCCAGGCTCATTTAGAATATGTGAATGGTCATCCATATTGGTGGTCGGTTATCACTTTCTCAGACGATGTGGAATAAAATGAGAAAGGAACACTCTCTTTTCTTTGGAATTGAGAAGAGTATTCTTAGGTATAGGTTTATCACTTTTCCAGACCTAAGGGACCAAATTTACAGAAAAGGAGCCCCCGGTATGAGCTTAGTTTTCTCTTTTTCATGCTCTAGACCAAAACATGAAAAATATTTGGAGTGTACTTTATGTCTTTGTCATGCTCGTTAAACCTTAAAGAACAAATAATCGAGTTTACTATTGTAATCCCCATTTCTCATAATCAAATGGATCTTTTCGAGTGATCTTTCCTTCCTTCACACTCGTAAAAATTAAGCTATATGCTGTTTTTGCAGGAGCATTGGGTAGGTGGTAATTTAACCTTTTTCGGACCTTCCTGACTAAATACGAAAAAGGTGCACCTTACTTCTTCGGAAGCTAAGAGAGTTCTTCTGTGGTTTGTTTTATACTTTTCTGGCCTCAGGAGACTAAATTCGATGAAAAAATTCCCCCCCTGGAGTCTTCTTTGGAGTTTTTAGACTCTCTAAACTATGAAAACACCGTCAAGCATGTACTAGTTCGGGCTCGTAAAATCCATGAATTAGTGCTTTATCAAGCATTCTTCTGTCTTTTCTTCGAGCTTGCCAAAAATGAATATGGTCTCGAGTTTTCTTTATTGGACTCATTAAACCTTTACAAGAAAGAGGGGAAGGGAAGTTCATTCACATGTATTTTACATCATGGCAGCAAGTCTTGTTTCCTTGAACAAAGCACCCATTTTGAGTCTATCAACAGCTGGGTCCTAGTATTTTGACCTTATCCTAATTCAGAGTTTCTTAATCCTCCGGTTGGTTTCTTATCCAATTATATGGGGAATCTGTCAATGTCTCCTACATTGTAGATTTGTGTCGTTGGTGCTTTTGTGTCAAAAGTGGCCTAAGTCACTTTTGTGTCATGCTCACTGTTCAAGGATTAAACCTTTGTCAGCCATTCTGCAGTTGCCTTGACCTTTTATGTCGGCCATTCCCTGGTATCAGTTCATTACATCATGTCTTCATTGTTTCTTGTCATGAAATTTAGTATCAATTCCAGATCCAATTAGTCTTTGACTTACCTCGTGTTGGATGATGAAGGATTCCTTAATGCCTTGCTTCCAATGGATCTCTTCCTATCGACCGCAACACATATTTCTCTTAGAATGAGATTTAGAGTTTTTATGATAGTACCTTGGGGATTGTAGTCATCAGTGGCAATTTCCCTCGCTATTGGGTAGTGGGAATACCTTAATGTATCCCATTCAATGGATTCTTCAAGTGTTCGACTTCAAATCCTTGTATTCACACTTATTAGAATGTACTAAGTACCTTGGGGACCATTTTCATTAATGGTGGTTTCCCTTGTGTTTGTTAATGGTTCTCATCATTAACCGGTAATCAAACGGTTTCCTCCATGTTCGACTTCAACTCCTTTATTCGCATGGTTAGGATTCGTACCTTTTCGGTGGTTTGGATTGAAGACCTTGGGCTGACAGTAGCATCATCATTTTGCTATTTCCCAAGCTACGCAAGACCTTGTTACATTTTATATGACATTTTGCTGAGACATAGATCCACCTTGTATTCTTGTGGATATGATCATTTGTTGAGCATGGATCCACCTTGTTCATTTGTGGCCATGATTCCTTTAGATTTGGTATGGTGGATTTTTGCATATTGAGCGACCATGATAGTTTCATCAGTTATACATATGTTGGATCCTCCTGTATCTTTATGGCGATGATTTGTATATGGACTTGTATGTCCCAGAGATCAATTTTGTCTGACATTTATCTCTCTTTCAGGTACATTTGTTCGAGCCTTTCGATCTTGGATTCTCTGCTCTCTCCATACTCAGTTGTTTCCTTTATAATGTATTTCGGCTATCATCTTCCCCTCTAACCTCATACATTAGGGGGCACCTGTTATAGCTCAAAATAACACATCTCTACCTGTGACCAATTTCCCATGATTTTGTCGCATGTCGACACTTCCATGATGACACTTCATGAAAGTCACTGAAAAAAAACCTAACTTGGAGGACCCATATCTAGAGTTCTGTAACTCCGTTTGACCTCATCTTTGCACCGTTAGAAATACATTCCTATTATCTAAAACTTTTCAGAAGACACCAAAGTTTGAAAATTCCCAATAAAAGTGATTTTTTTGATGTGTACACGAATTTCCTTAAGGAAACCCACATACGTACATGACTGTCTATACATAATACCCGCGTACGCCTCCAAAAAATGTCAAAAAATATATATCTTGAAATTCAGGTAATTTGAGTAGTTTTGGTAGTTATGCAACTAACTCCTTTAGTTGTAACTACTTTGTCTTTGACCCTAACTCTTCATTAAGCGTATAAATAGAGGTAGGGAGGTCCATGAGAGAAGACTTGAATCTTTGCATCATTATGCTGGAGGAAGTGGGACTCTCTTTGCCCACACCTTTTCCCTAGAAGCATTATCTTTATGTTGCATAGCTTGGAGGCTAAGTTCCTTGGAGAAGAGAAGCAGCAGAACCAAATCAAGGCTTTGTGAGGTGCCGGACTTGAAGAGAAGGTATACTTGTACTTGTTTTCAAGATTAATAAAGATGTGATGTCCTTCTTCTTCCCAAATCATTGTTCAATGTGTGATTGAATCTTTGTTTATGATAATATGATGATGTTATTCAGATCATTATTTCATGTTTATTTGATTATCATTGCTTTATATGTGGTCATATTGGTTTGAGGAAGGTATAATTTTTTTTGCAGGTCTCTTGGAGCAAGAGGAGCAATAGGAGCAAGGAGAGGATTGAAGGGCTACTTGGATCAACCTTCATTTGGCTAAGGTATGAACCACTCTAATCTTTGAAACTTTCTTATATATGCTTGCTGAACATTATACATCCACCTTTCAACCCCATTAAGTTGATGGCCTCTTAAACCCTAGCCATGGGAAACTTTCCTTTTTTGTAAAATTTGGTTCCGATGCTCGAGAAAGCATAAAAGGATGCAAAGGGAAACATTCCTGGATTGAGTGTGTTGAGGTGGTTTTTTTCTTATGGTAGTATCCATAGTACGTAAAAGGAGATAAACAAGGCTATGTAGACACCCTTTCAAATACTTTAACGAGCGTGAAAGGAAGCGAGCATGCTCGTCGATCTTTTCATTTGTTTAGGAGTCAGAAAAGAGCTTAACAGAAACTCCATAATGGTCAATCAAGAAAGGGGGAAGTGTTCGAAATATGGAAAGCAGTTATGTTATGAATATGGATGATGGTCATAAAATACAGAACACTAATGGGGTCCCCTTGTGGGATGATGGACGGTGGTAAAAAATGGTTGACTGTCCAGTATGGATGGAGCGAGTGGCTTGTGAACATGCCAATATGTACAAAGGAGGATTCGTGTGATGGCATGCAAATCGTGGTGACATCCAAGAAATGGTCCAAAAAATCATAATGAGAGCATGAGACAAAGGTCTCATCAAAAGCCATAGGATGGAAAATTGAACTTGGTGGTGTGAATGACATCTCAAACAGACTCTGAATGACTCTGACTAGAAGCTAGTGATGCTTCCCCTGGTGCAGTGGTGCACGGGTAAACACTAGACCATATGGAGGCCTATGGGTACAGAGCTAGATCAACGTACACTGTTTGATTCACTTGGTGGCACAAAAATAAACATGACTCCAGGAAATGGCCTGAAGAATCGATAGGGAGGAAGGTGGTCTAGAAGATCGTTTCTCGACTAGGAAAATTTTTGCACAATGGTGACAACTTCCTATCCTTATAGAGGATGATCCATATGTGGGCATGGAATACCGGGGAGATATGGAGAGGCCTCGACCTCCAGGGAAGGTATTGGGACCTGACGGTATGTTAGCATGGTGGTAGTTAGATCATATGTGCAACCTACTGTGTGCATGTGTAGATGTGGGACCGCACCCTCCAGTGGGCTACCAAAGGTGCAGGGGAAGGGATGATATCTACCTGCTCATGTGCAAATGATGCGACGGAGTTCTATAATGGACTCACTATGACTAGACGTGGAAAAAATAATGGAGGGGGTCATCAAATCATAGTAAAAATGGTGTAAAAAAAACAAAAAAACTATGCCCCAAGTGTTGCATGGTGAGTGGCCTAGGCATAGGACCTCTGACGAAGGAAATTGGCCTTGCCTTGGAGACTTTGTAGTTGGTGCAAAGTATGTGGGGGAGGAATATGGAATTCAATGGGAAGAACCTACTCCATGATATGAGCTAATTGAAATGGGGTAAAATCGATGGTGGTTTTACAGATCTATCCATCATCGTGAAAGTGGTGTCGGGATAGATCAGGTGGATCTTCCACGGTCGGGGAGACAGAAGTAGTACTTGAACTAGAGATCATGTAGATGTTGGTGGTATTTGAGACTAGAATCTGGAAGGCAATGGTGGATGGCATTCTTGGCTCACTGTGATCCAGATCAAACGTGATTAATCTCGAATCGACGGGATCCACGATACCTAGTGCGGATAACAACACTTTCTGCTGCATCGAGCATGTTTTGAGAACTTCTAGACTGGACATGTCCATAGGTGATTGGGCCAAGTAATCAACGATGCTATAATTTAAGGTATCTCTAGCAGTTGCATTGTTGGCGATACATCATATAGGGAACTACGGACCTCTAGCCGCCCCATCCATGGGGTGGGGGNGGGGGGGGGGGGGGGTGTAGGTAGGTGGAGAGGAATGTTGGAAGTGTTAGAAGTTGATGTCATTGATGGGTCAATGGTCTCTATGGTGGACCCGTATTGGTTTCTCCTAGTCTGGAGGTTCACCTCTTCAGTTGAAAATGTCATTAGGTGATGGATACCAGTTTTTGTAGGTGGGGTTGTGGTGGGTGTTGCAGGAACAGGTGGGGGCAAGGGTGCAGTTGCAACCAATCCTTGGAGTGGTAATGGGTTTTGGAGCACCATAGGTGGAGGGCCTGGTGGTGCTAGGTTGGGATGAGTCAGTGTTACCGCATAAGTGTCTTGTCAAGATTTGTTCTGGAGAAACTAATTGATGCAGTCCATATGAGGGAATTCATGAGTATAGTGCCTGTAGACATTGCATAATTGACATAGATGATTAGCTCATAACGGAGTGTTTCGTCCCAATCGATTAGGTTATTGGGGGTTAGCCCCATTATTGTTAGGAGGATTAGGCTGTTGGTCGCCTCCTTGTGGTTGGTTGTTACCTTGGTTCCTTGCTCGGTTTTTCTTACCCTGCCATTATTGTTTGTTTGGGGCAGGTTGGTTGGAAATATTCTGTTGAGCAATAACTTGTCCTGTGGAGGTCGGAGGAGATGGAGAAGGGGCCATAGTGGCTTTCATAGGTGGAGAATAGTAGGTTGAAGGAGCTAGAGGGGATAAAAATATGGTCATTGAGCCTGAATACGATTGTGCTGGCCAAGTCTGCGCATGAGCATGCTGATTTGGCATGGGCTGTGCATAAGAGGATGTGGCTCCAGATTGAGCCATCATCCTTGAGTAATCAGGTATCTGGTTTGGTTGTACAAGACTAGGGGTGTTGCTTGGGTGTGATGGCATCATAGGGGGTGCTACATAGTACTATGGGTGTTGGGAGACAGAACCGATGACACCATCCGTAACATGGGATTCCCTCGACGCATCGCGGTGAGAGGTGCCAACACGTGGAGCATCTGGTATGATGGTGTATAGGTATCCAAACTGATCATAGATTAAATAAAACTATTGGGCCTTTAAGATGGCCTCTTCCTCATATTTGGGACGTTCAGAGGCGACGTCCTTGGTTATGGGTGGTAGTAAGGTTTTCAAGAGCCAGTCAAGGAAGATCTTGTCATCAAGTTGGATTTGTCATAAGTTACGTCATTGCTGCCACTCATAGATGTGATCTGTGATGTGCGTAGTGGTCTTCTAATGGAAAGATAACAATATCTCCATGCCTTCGTCATATCAGACAGGGAGTTGGAAGTATTGGAGGAACATGAAGGCTAGCGAAGTGAAATCATGGTAAGAGGCTTGAGGTAGTTCGATATACCATTTTGTTGCAGCACCTGTGAGTGTGCATTGGAATAATATCACTCTGATCGAGTCATATACAATATTGCTTGATGAGCACCATAGATGAAATGACATAATGTGATTTTGGGGGTACTCACCCGCCTTTCCATTGAACTTGGGAATGTTCGAAGGAAGTTTGGTTGGAATGGGAGGCCAATGGGGTTGATGAATGATTGGGTCATTTGTTAGCTGATCCAAATCCAAAAATTTAAGATGAGCCATGAATGGTAGGTTGGACCCAAGGTTTTCTTAGGAGGGACCAACAATGGTGTCGGGTTTTGCAGGAGTATGATGTCCATGCATGGTTGGGGGCACCTAAGGTTGAATTCCCACACGAGGGATAGTTAGAATGATCGTGGAAGGGCTACTGCCCCTAGGTATGTATGGTGGTACAGTTGGAATCGTGGGAGCTGGAGTGGGGATGCCACTAATGGGTAGTGTACCTACAACAACAAGAATGGTGGTGTTGGGACCATTGGTAGGGATATTGGTAATGATGTGTGGCAAGGATATGGGTCCACTACCACTCCCCCCTACAAAGAAGGGATCAATATTTGTGCCGTCCATGGGGCTAGATGGTGTGATGAACTGGTTTGGATCAGATTGATAGGAATATGATTCAGAATTAGAGGCCATGTGGCCTTTTGAGGGTGAGGAAGGTTGCCGAGGAGGCTCTCGATGGTGAGGGTCTAAAGGGCCAAACTAAGGGGAGTGCCCCCTAAGCTGTGAGGAATAACGTGGTGAATCAATGGTGGCTTGTAGTAGTAAGTGGTAATGAAATTTTGGACCCCATTTTAAAACGAATTCCTATTGGTTCATAGGTAGTCACTCGGCCACCAAGACTGCCGGAAGACGACGCTTTGGATTTTTTCTCACAAGGGTGTCTCTAGTCAATCAGAAGGGATCGTTGCCCATTTTTCTTAGAAATTCCTCTCATTGGCCAACTACTTTGGGGTTCCTGTGGTACTCCTCACAATGGGTTTTAGGGCAAATCCCAAGTACTTCCCACATTTGTTGCGGTTGAGACTTATGTCTCATACTGAAATATTATTAAGTAAATTGGTTACTTTTATGGTTTTGCTCAGGGTCATGAACCAAGTTTTGTTGGATTATTTGGTGTGAGTATGTGCACTTGTGTATGAAATTGTTCCTTTTACTCTCAATTATGAAATAATAAAATAACACTGGTTCCCTACAAGAAACAAACAAAGGGCTTGAACCAAAACATATTTAAAAGGTAAAAATAAATCAAAACAAAGTGCAAGACCAATTGTAATAATGGGTGATTGGATGTAATTTTTGTGAACCAGTAGTGTGACTATCCCACTTTTGTATCCTTCAAATCCAAGAGGGAGTACTGGGCTCTCATCAAAGTGGAAATAAGTCCACCCATAGATCCATAGGTCACACCCCAAATGCTTAGTGCTCAACAAGGAGGATGCAGACGTCGTGAAACCCCCAATGGTTTCCACTCCCCGTAGCTTCCAAGGTCACTTGTTTTTAATGGAAAAGAATAATAACAAAAATGGATGCTTATCACTAAGCTTACTCAACCCCGCGTCTTATCTCAGAAGACCCCGGAGGGTGATGACTGAGTAGAGGAGGAGGGGATAAATAAGAATGCTAATTTCCATCTTTTAATAATGAAATACATAACTTAAAATTGCAGAAACGAACTTAGAAACATATAGATTGCATGTAACAGTCAACCAGTGGTGAATGGGTCGTTTAGATAGGAAAAATAGATGCAAAATGGCCTAGAAATAAACAGGTTGCTTCTAACTTCTGGACAGTGGTGACTGAGTTGCACAAACAGGTTAGACAACAATGAACGGATCGCGTCTTCTACACAAAACAGCTGCGACTGTGCCCATAGAGGAAATTCATGCCTTTCATGACTGAAGTCGCGACCTAGGTCATAGGTTTTAGCTCGAAAACAGCGACTAGGTCGTGCTTTTTCATCCCAAAAGCAGCAACGATGGCCGAAACTAGAGAAAATTAAATAAGTAAATCGATAATGGCTAGAAGAGACAGGCACTGGTGCCATACAGACTTGAATTGACCTTGTGGGGGTTTGACCAGGGATGACTGTGGAGAAAAATACCAAAACTACTTGCAAAACAAGGGATCTAGTGGGATCAACCAGTATGGTCTCCAAAGCTGTAGCCAGGTTTTAACCCTAGCTATGTGCAAAAGCACCTCCCTTTCGTCAAAGGGACAGAAGGGTAGAGTTCAAATGAAAAAAAGAGCTACAATAAACAAATAAAATTAGTAACAATAAACAAATAATGATGACTATGCTAAAACTTAAAATAAAAGAAATAAAATTATACCCTTGTTTGAAAATGGGCCACCGTGCCCTGATCTTTGGATATGGGCCGCCTCTCCATAGGCTAGATAGTACAAAGGATTCCTCAACATACGAGATGGGGAATGGCGTTGCTATCAAATGATGGTTGGATTGTGTGAGTATTTTGAGAAGAGTGGGTTCTCAACGTACTCATTGATTTGAATAATGGAAAAATGGCATAATAATCTTGTTGATGGGGACCTCCACCCTATTTTTATAATTAGTTTTTGGCATTATCTCTCTTTTAGGGTTTTGGAACCCTATTTAGGGTTTTAAACCCCTTTTATGTGTTTTAGCTCTTTTTTTGGTCTTTAACCCCTTTTATGGGTTTTTAAACCCTTTTATGGGGTTTTAGGCACTTTTTAATGTTTTTTGAGCTTTTTGAGAGAGAATAAGGTTAAACTATATGTGTGGAAATCAAAATGAGGGAAAAAATGATAGGGAAATGATGTATGTATATAGTTTAAGCTATGTAGATCTAGTTGAACAAATTTTTTGTGTTAACATTTTCATCTATATGACTTGAGTACAACATGATGCAACATCAATGTATTCATCCTCTACTATAGACAATAAAATAGAGGTTTGTTTTTTGCTCAGCCATGACACAAGGCAATCTCCTAAAAAGAATGTTGCTCCACTTGTTTTTTTTCTATCATCAATGCTTCTATCCCAATCAACATCAATGTATGCAGTTAGTGTAAAATATTCCCAGAAACCACAATCCAAATTCCATGGTTCCTTTTAAATATATGAGAATTCATTTGGATGCAATTACATGTGTTTCTTTTGGAGCAAATTGAAATCTTGCCACTACTCCTACAACTTGTATCACATCTGGTTTTGTGGCTATCACATACAACATGATTTCAATCAATGACCTATACATAGTATGATCAACATCCAATGACTCCTCATCCTTACTCAATTTTCATCCAGTGACCATAGGGGTACTAATAGGTTTGCAACCCTCCATTTTAAACTTCTTCAACATTTATTTGATATACTTTTTATTTGATATACTTAGTTTGAGATATAAAAATTCCTTTGTCTGACTTTGACACTTGCAATCCTAGGAAGAATTTCAATTCTCCAAGCATTGACATTTCAAATTATTTCTACCATGTTGCAGCTAAATACTTAATTAGGTAATTTAGAGTACTTCCAAAGATAATATCATCCACATACACTACAACAATTATCATGTTTTGATATACAAATTATTTTCAATGATTCCTCTTTGGTAACCTTGTTGTTGTAGATATTCATCACGTCTATAAAACCATGCTTTGGGGGCTTGTTTGAGACCATTGAATGGTTTCTTTAGTTTACAAACATAATCATGTCCATCTGATTGGATAAATCCATCAGGATTCTCTATATATACTTCTTACTTTTAGATTTCCATTGAAAAATGTTGATTTTACATCAGGGATGATTTTAAGGAACCATACTTATTTAAAAGTGTATAAATGTTGGCGAATATTACCAATTCTTAAAACGGCAACTATAAAATAATTGACGATATTTTTCAAAAAATATTTTAATATCCAGNTTTGGTGATTTTTAGGGTGAAAAAATTTTACCCCATCAAAATTGGGCGAAACAGGGCTTCAAAAAATGCAAAATGGTGAATCTTTTTTGGGAGAAAAACATCGAAAAACATCCCACTGGGCTAAATTTCGCCCCTAAAATTATCCCTGTTTTACATCCATATGATATACCTTGAAATTCTTATAACCTGCAAATTCTAGAAACATCCTTATTGCTTCTAATATGGCCACAAGGGAAAATGTTTCCTCAAAATCAATTCCTTCCATTTGAACATACCCTTTTGCATACAAGTCTTTCTTTGTTTCTAACTATTTGTCCATTTTCATCGAGTTTTTTTTTTAAGACCCATTTTGTACCAATTACATTTTTATTTTTTGGTCTTGGAACTAGTTCCTAGGTTTAATTTTTCGTTTAATTTTTCTCTATTTGGTCCAGTTCTTCATTCATGGATTTAATCCAATTTTTATCTTTGGTGGCTTATGCAACTCTTTTAGGCTCTATGAGTGATAACAATTCTTGTTCTAAGCCCATTCTTAATTTTCTTCTAGTTTGAGTTCTAACATCTTTATCTCCAATTATTAGACTCTCTGGATGGTTTAGTTGTGTTCTTCTTGATGGAGATTTAGTGTCTTTCTCGGGTGATTCTTAATTTTCTTCCTGAAGGAGTTCTTCTTCTTCTACTACTTCATTTTGCATCTCTTCCCTTGTAATTCATTCATCATCTTCATTTCTTAGTCTTTAATTATTTCTTTGGTTAGTTTGAGGACTATTCCTTTTCATGTAATCCACTTTTAAATTAGCACTTTCCACAGTTTTATTTAGCATTAGATTGTAGAACATGTATGCATTTTTGTTGGATGAGTAACCAAGGAATATTCCTTCATCAAATATGGAGTCAAATTTTCCTACATTATCGTCATCTCTTTTTATCTAACACTTACTTCCAAACACTTTGAAATGTTTAACAAAAGATATCCTATCAAACCATAATTCATCCGGGTATTTTGTCATTGTTGACTCTAATTTGTGCTATGTTTAGTATATATACAATTGTATATATTGCTTATCTCTAGCAGATATATGAAAATTTTGGCTTTATTCAACAAGGTTCTAGCTACCTCTTGAGTAGCTCTATTTTTCCTTTCTACAACACCATTTTGTTGAGGAGTTTTTGGAGCTGAAAAATGTCTTTGAATCCAATTATCTTCATAGAAGGTATTGAACTCATTTGAGGTAAATTTTAGTACCCATCAATTTAATATGGGAACCTAATTTCATGTCATCATCAATTTGTATCTAGCTCCTAAAGACTTGTTTTGTGAATAATAATAAAAATTAAAGTTTACCATTTTGTTATCAAAATTATTCTTTATTTTATTTGAACCGGATCTAAAGGATTTATGCATAAGTTTAACTTGATATGTGTTAGAATATAATCCGTTAGGGATTATTATTGTAAATAAATAAAGAAAATTGAATAGTTAGGAAGCTGAAAAGGCTAGGCGGAAGGTGAAACACAACCGTCCTATGAAATGTATAAATAAATGCTTTTGGCTATGTAATGAATGAATCGGGAGTTATACCTAACAAGTGGTATTAGAGCTTGGCTATTTTCCATAACTCCTGCCTGCTGCATTTCAGTCCTGGAATTCTACTTGCCAGTCCATTGTCATTTTGTCTGCCAGTCACTGCCAGTTGCATTCATTGTGTGCGTTTCTCCTCCAGTCTCTGCGTGCATGCATTATTGGTATAGAACAATACCTAACCCTAATTCTTTCACGCTGAAGCTTTGTGCTGCGACCTCTTCATTTTCATATCTCCACTCTCGCTGTAAATGCATTGAGTATATCTCCTCCATCAAATGATTAGACTATGTCAAAACATGAGACCCATTCTCTTGTGATTTCCTATAACAGGATTGCTCATCCCGGTCTTGAAACACTGCGCTTTTAGATTCAAAACATGGAGATGCTTCGCTTAGGAATGCTTTCTTAGTAAGCAAGTTTAACCGAGGGTCACATTGTATAAGATTTTCGTAATGCCTGTTCAACATCCCGTGAGGACACTGTAGGAAGTGTCTCCTGCATATGGTGGCTTGTCCTCCTGTAAAATCAGAAGTAGCCTGCCATAAAGTATGTTTTCTCCTCCACATACTGCTGCGTGCCATTGATATACATTGAAGACTGCATGAATGCCCTTGGTGTGGCGGCGATCTCCATTAGTACGACTGTGTTGTATGAACTACAACCGCTTTGAAGATTGTTCTATTAGACTGCTGAAGACTACGTGACAGTATTCTCAAGGAGCTGTGAAGTATGCAGCTGTGAAGTATTCTCAAGGAGCCACGACCTGAGACTATGCTCCCATACATTTGCGTTGGAGATTGCTGTGTATTTTTTCTGCCTTGAAGACTGCTACATTGGAGACTACCTGCGTTGGACATTGCTGTGTATTTGCTTCCTTGAAGACTGCTCCAATATGTGTGACGGTTGAACTGCAAAAGTTGTGAAGCTATGGAAACCCTAATTTATGTGTGAACATGTTGAAGACAATGTTGGTGTGGCTGCGTTGAAGCCTGAACCCTAACTTCTGTTGAGTTTTTTGTGAATAAATAAATACCTACAAGTGGTATATGTAAACCCTATTTCTGCATAACCGCTTCATCTTTTCTGTTTTAAAAATGATCTCATTTTGATATATGTAAAGAGTCTGCGAGCTCCATACCAGCAAGCGTTGTTGAAGAATAATGTATGCTGGAGAGTGCTGCGATTTTTGCTGTGTATTTTCTGCTGCTGTGACTGAGTTGACGATTGACATTACCAATTGCATGAAGCTAGTTCATGCCCTCTTTTTGCTAGTGACTGATATATAGTGCTTGCTGCGTTGAAGACTGCTGAAAACTGTGTTTTATGCTGAATAATATCACATATTGCTAGTGACTGATATATTTTGTATTAAAGAAGCCTATGTATGACTGATATATTTTGATATATTTTGTATTGACTGATACATTTGCTATAAACTTGCATTGTATTCACCTTGGCAGAGACTGTAGACCTGCAAGGTTATTATTTCTCTTTGTAAATTACACTAACAGTTGTAAAAATGAAATCTATAGCATCTATAGTCGGTGCCACTCTCACTGGAAAAGACACCTATTCAGAATAGTGGAGGAAGATCAAATCTACCTTCATCTACAATGACCTTTGGGACGGCATTTGTGAAGGCACCACAATAGAGACAGCAGCCGGAAAGACCATAACCAGAGACCCTGAACCTCCAGAATCTGAGAAAGAGAAGGCCATTTGGAGAACAAAAGACAAGAAATCTTTAGCAGTAATCACTGCCACAGTCAGTGAAGAGGTGAGCCAGCACATATTTCCTGCAAAATCATGTTTTGAAGCACTAAAAACATTAAAAGAACTATATGATTCACACTCTAAAATGGAAGTTATTCAACTAATGTTAAAATTATTCAGTCTTGAAGTAAAAGACAATGATCCTATGTTAGTTGCCTCTGAAATCAAAGCTATCATGCACAAGATTCAAGCCTCTGGTATGAAACACGATCTTCCTCTTACAGCATTTGTAAAATCTTTGTATCCTACTCACTCCAACTATCTTGAGTCATTGCAAGCTAGTGACAAGTTCAAATCACTAACATTTGACACCCTGGTAGAAAAGATAGCTGACAGAGAGAAAGCCTTTGGTAAGAAGACAACCGAGCCTACTGGAGAATCACTTTGCTTTGCTCAAAAAGCAAAGAACCACACCAAAGACCAATCCAAAGATCATCCCAAAGGAGAAAGCAGCAAGAGAGGCAGAGGAATAAGAAACTTCAGAGGCAAAGGGGGCAGAAATAACTTCACCAAAAGATCAGATTTGCAGTGCAAGCGTTGTGGAAATACTGGGCACACATCAGATCAGTGTTGGGCTTCGTGGGACTCCATCAAAGACAAGCACAACCAAAAGAAAGATGATAATAAACATCAAGATGCTAGTAAATATTCTAATTCTACTCATTGTATTGTTGCACATTGTAATCTTGGAATTAATGAAATGACTTCTCTTTCATCTTACGAAGATTGTTGGCTACTTGATACTGGTGCAACATCACACATGACATTTAGATAAGAATATTTTGAAGAACTTAATGAAACAATAGATGGCATAGTTTACTTTGCAGATAAGTCAAATATTAAACCAAAGGGAATGGGCACCATTCGACTGAAGATGCATGGATTCCATGATTTCTTGTTGAAGAACGTTCTTTATCTTCCATAGTTGTAGAGAAGCCTGCTGTCCATGGTATAGATTTGACAGCAAGGCCATTCCATCCACATGTTTGATGGAATCATTGAAATAAGAAAGTCCTCTGACAACCAAGTCATCATGACTGGATATGAAGATGGGAAGCTGTTGAAGCTCAAGGGTTCATCCGCAAGATTTCAGAACTATGCCTACCTCTCTCAGCATGGAGAAGGTAATATGCCATCTAGCTCATTATGGCATGCAAGATTTGGTCATCTAAATTATAACAGTATTCATTTGTTGAGAAAGAATGGTGTATTTGGTTTTCCCACCATTCCCAAAGAAAAGAACAAATGTGATGCATGTATATTAGGGAAACATAGTAAGCTGCCATTCCATGAATCTAATTTCAGAGCAAGTAGGAAATTAGAGTTAGTGCATTCTAATTTGTGTGGCCCAATGCCAACTCCTTCAGCAAATGGGAATAAGTATTTTATGACATTTGTTGATGACTACTCATGAATGTGCTGGATTTACTGTTTAAAGACAAAATCAGAAGCATTTCAAACATTCAAAGACTTTCATGCATTGATTGAAAAACAAGCACAATAAAAAATTGGTACACTTCGTACTGATAATGGGAAAGATTACACTTCAAATGCTTTTGAAGATTATCTTCGCCAACATGGAATTGCACATCAGACTACCGTTCCCTACAATCCTCAACAAAACGGTGTAGCAGAAAGAATGAATAGAACCATAATGAATATGGTTCGCTCAATGATGTTTTTCAAGAATGTAAAACTAATGTTTTGGGGTGATGCAGTAAAATGTGCAGCATATTTGAGAAATAGAAGTCCCTCAAATGCTCTTGATAACAAGACTCCACATGAAATGTGGTTTGGCCATCTCCCTTCAGTCAGGCATCTCAGAGTTTTTGGTTCCACCTGTTATGCCTTGATTCCAAAGGAGCAAAGAAACAAGCTTGGTGCTCGAAGCAGAAGATGCATTTTCCTGGGGTACGAAAAATACTCCAAGGCATACCGTTTGTATGATGAGGTAAGCAAGAAGTTTGTTATTTCCAGAGATGCCATTTTTCTTGAGACTAATAAAAATGA
>LPNX010545741.1:36028-57777 GCA_001517045.1 Pseudotsuga menziesii | reverse complement strand
ACTTGACAAGCACAAAGCGAGGCTTGTAGCAAAAGGCTATGCACAGAAAGAAGGAATTGACTATGAAGAAACATTTTCTCCTACAGCAAAATGGGCTACTGTTGCTAGGGTTTTCACCCTAGCTTGTGTGAATGAGCACCTACCAAGGACAATGGATTCCTTAGTAGCAGTTCAATGATATGTGAATTAAAAGCTATAACTGAAATAAAAACTAAATCTAAGCATGTTCATGAAGCAAAACAATAAAAGGTAAATAATGATTTTTTATTAATCTGACCTCCGATGTGAAGGTTGGTGAAGCCCTTTGCGCTGGTCCGAGTCGGTGGCTCCGATATTCAAGCTACTTCTTCTCTTTCTCCGATGGTGGAAATGGGCCAAAAGAGGCTCTCAATGGTGAAAGTAGCTCAATGGTGAGCTAGGGTTTCACGAGCAATTTTGGCAGAGGCAGGATACTTGTGATTGTGGATATGAAATAAGGGATCTCCATCACTTATTTATAGTTGGAAACCATGCAGTTTTAGGGTTAGGGTTTCAGCTGTTTAGGGTTTCAATTGTTTAGGGTTTTTTCCTCATTTTCGTCATTATTTTATATTTTTTCTTCCTTTTTGGAGATTTTTTGGATATTTTTAGAGGAAAAGAGGGTTTTATGGCCTTTTGGAGGCATTTTAAGCCTTTTGGAGGCTTTTTACATGGTTTTATGGGTTTTTGATGGAGAAATGGTGGGAAAATGGACAAATGAGCCATGTAATGGGGTAGATGAGGTAGTGAACCCTTTTTGGGTGTTAACAGATTGCCCCCTGATGTGCGAGGGCAGGAGCTCATCGTATGGCCGATGGACATCATGAGTCATATTGATTTTTTCTGGGGTATGGAGAAGAGAAGGAATCAACTGAAGCCCGAAACAACGATCTCGAACCAACTGCAAGGACTGAAAAGTACATAACCTCAATAATGGATGAGGGATCATATGATAATCTGGACGAGGTGGGCATTCCCATGCTCGTATCAAGATATATAAAAAGAACTATGAGGCCCGAAAAGAGGGACCTGTAGGATATATAGAAAGCCACTGTGTATATCATAAGGGTCTAGAAGGGACACAAATCTGGAACATACTGCTGGGTTGACCATGTCTGAGCTGAACAACTGATGCACTGAAATGACCGCAGTACTACTGAATGTGGTTCCAAGAGGAACTAATGAGCTGCTAGATCAAAATGACAACGGTCATACTTGCAATGGTATACTGATCTAGAACTGAACTAGGTACTTGAGGAAGCATGGAACTGGATAGCTTCCGAATACAATTGCCAACGCAGCCCGGACATCCACGAGAACATAAAACTGGCTATTCCGAAGGGACTCACCAATGTGCTAGAGTCGGGGGAGGTCCGGGGTCTTCGACAAATAATGGAATGGATATGAATCCTGCGTGATTCTCAACGATGCGATCAAGGTGCTGAAGTTGAGCATGTGAGAAACAACCATTCGGAGAGGCAATGATGATTCCTCCCAAAACGGTCCGTAGGCACTCACCACAGATGGTGATGGGTCCAAGACGCAGGGACCTCTGGGTCTATCCTCTGGAATAGAGGGGCTATCGTCGACAGAGGGAGACCTGCAACTATCAAGGCAATGATGTTTCCTTAACAGGAGCGCGAGGTGAAAAAACCGAACTGTGATAGTACTGATGGCAGGAGTGATAAACTGGGGGGAATAACGGGCAAGTAGAGTGGGTGGACTCAAACTTCCTTTGTTCAGAGTATGATGGCGGGGATGATCGGGCAGCATATAAAACTGACTGGTGGTAAAGGGATCATAGTTGTAGGGGATCTGAGGGTGATTGGGCTGAGGGAGACTCAAGCTGTGGTAAAATGGTAGGAGACTGCAGAATACTCTGAACAAAGGCAACCTCAGGAGGGGTGCTGCTGAGAGGATAGATCATAGCGCCAAGAGGCACGGGGGGACGTCTTCATGGGTATTAGAAGAAGTATGTATATGAAATGGTACTGTCGGGTGGATTTGACAATCCCACGACAGTTCATGCTTGTGGCCGCTTTCAATTTTAAGGAGTCTGAAAGCAATAAGAAGACTTTGAAGTAATGGAATGATACTGTCGTGTGGATTTTACGAGCCCAGGACAGTGCATGCTCGTGGTTGCTTTCAATTTTGAGGAGTCTGAAAGCAAATAAGAAGACTCTGAAATGATGGAATGGTACTATCGTGTGGATTTTACGAGCCCATGACAGTTCATGCTCGTGTTTGCTTTCAATTTTAAGGAGTCTGAAAGCAAATAAGAAGACTCTGATTTAATGGCCAGGCAAGGAGGAAATGTTCAATCAAGGAATATTTATGATGGCCAGGGCTGAAAGTGGGGGGAACACTGATAGGCCTCCTTGCGGGGTGAATGAATGGTGGCAAAATAACGAAACATTTGCAGTATGACAGGAGTGGAGGGCTCATGTTAAAAGTGTGAAATAATCTGATGACGACCGATGTGGCATGCAAATCGATGCAGCAAGGTGTAGGGACGCAATGTTGAAATTGTACCAAGTGAGAACGAGAAATGATCTCAAGCATCCTCACGAGCTCAGAAAAATGAATCCGGCGATATAAAAAGCGTGAAAAACGGAGAACGCCCGAAGTGGCACGTAAACCGAGACGACTAGTGGTGTCTAAAAAATGGGTAAAAAATGACATAGAGAAAATAAAGCAGCGAGGTGGCCATCAGGATGTTTTCATCGTGCTGATTCCAATGGTGGAAATGGTTCGGAAAAAGGACTCCGTATGGGTTCAGAATGGCCAAACAGGAGAAAAGTCAACGGACTATAAATAGTAAGTGGGCCCAACATGACATGTGTCATTTGATTAGTGGAGTGTTACCTGTGAGTACAGTGGACCAGAGCTCAAGTGTATTTTCTAGACGATCCGACCAGCTGATTCCAGATTCGGGAGAGCCAGGTAGGCCGTCAAACTTATACCTGCATTATTTTTTGGGTTTGGGGGGCGGGAAGTGGATCCTAGGGTATGTTTGTACGGTCCACGTGGGTGGACCGCGGGTCAGGGGGTCTAAACTGCGGTCGCCGACCGCGGGTACTGACCGGGACAGCCGCGGTCGAGGACCGCGGCTGTAGGCCAAACAGTCGCGGTCGCAGACCGCGGTTGTAGGCCTAACAGTTGCGGTCTCGGACCATGGCTGTAGACCTAACAGTCGTGGTCGCGGACCGCGGCTGTAGGCTTAATAGCCGCGGTCGCGGACCGCGGCTGTAGGTCTGATAGTCGCGGTCGGAGACTGCGTTTGTAGGCTTGACAGCCGCGGTCGGGGACCGATCTATTCTGGTTTTTGTTTGGATGGGTGGGAAAGTCTATTATGTTGACGTGAGCCTGATGAGACTTTGTTGTGTGATTGACAGGATGCCACAGGTGCCATGGAGGGAGCGGGAGGTCCCAGACGAGATAGTGACAGTGGTTCGAGAGGATCGCCGAGTGCGGTCACTGCTAGGACTCTTTGGACTACTGAAGTTCGCAGAGGTTCCTATGATGCGGTCAGCAGGATTGCTGCTGACCCAGTTGGTCGGATTCTGGGAGCCAGACATACTGGCGTTCCGGGTGCAGGGAGAGAGGGTGGACCTCACTCTCACTGATGTTTATTTCTTGACTGGGTTGCCTTGCCTTGGGAGGGTAGCAGATACCCAGCCGCGGGTGTCTGCAGACCAGGATATGGATGATGTGGTGGAGCGGCTCTGTCGACCGGGGGCTAGGGTGCATCGGAATGCACTCTTGGTGAGGGATTTGCGGGAGCCAGCAATACAGGCGATGGCGGCATGTGTGGTTCATGTTTTGGGATCCCAATCACCTGAGAAGGTGTCTGGGGGTCAGATACAGCTCATGGAGTGTGTACTGGCCAGGACCTATTTTGCATGGGGCCAGATGTTCCTGACCTGCGTGCAGCGACAGCTGACCGCAACGAAGGAATCTGGCAAGGGATTCTGTTATGGGTCATTTCTGTGTGCCTTCTTCATGGAGAGGGTCCCCACACTGCGGCCGTGGGTGCCGGTCAGAGCCGGAGGCTTGAGGGAGCCTCGGATGGTGCGGTGGGGAGAGATGATGCGCCGTCGTGGTGGCGGGGACATAGGGCGATATTTCACACAGGAGCTGTACTTACAGTGGCTCCAACTACCATTGACGCTGGAGGACTATCCATACAGGGATATGGACTTCACTGGAGACCCAGATGCTCCACGGCCACCAGGACAGGCATGGGGGCCAGACGGTATGTATTATTTGGTTTCATTGTCTATTTTTAGTTTTATGATATATGGTTGATATATGGTAACTGACAAATTGGTGTTTTGCAGATGTGGGTCCGAGGCCACTGCCAGGCCACGTGGCACGTAGAGGGACTGTGTCCATTCCAGCTTTGCCAGGGCGGGCGGACATGCGTCATCCAGATGCAGAGGGGACACTGGAGTCCGTACGGGCGCTGCTGGATCGGTTGCTGGTGGGAGTGACTGAGGCGGGATGGCGGGACCTGGATCCGACTATGGTCCAGGATTGTTTGGGGGAGCCCCGGGATTTTAGAGCGATCGCGATCCGGGTGGCCCTATTGGCGGACAGGGCACGGGCACAGGGGCCCAGACAAGATGTTGACTTGCCGGAGGAGGAGTCAGAGGCGGTAGATACTGATAGTGATGCCAGATATGACTCCCATTAGGGGGTATACGGGACTCCCCCCTATTTTTTGTAGTTACGGCCTGTACCCTATGAGGCTTTTAGGATTGTACATACACATTTTTTTTATAGCTGAGTACAGGGGTACTCAGGACATGTATATCTCATGTATATATTTGATATTTATATATTTATGCACATGGATGCACTTTTTGTTTATGATGTCTTACCATTTGTATGCACGTGGATGCGCTTGATGATGTGTTATATGTATGTGTTGCATGTGGATGCAAGTAGTCTAGGATGTTGGCACGTGGATGCCCCTTGTGTATTTTATGTGATGTGACATGATTTATGTATGACTAGGCACGTGGATGCCCCTATGGATGCAAATGTGTTTTTATGGTTTATGTTCATGGATGTAAATGTTGATTCAATGCAGTCTTTTTGGTTTTTTATATAGTTGGATGAGATGCTATGATGTATTATGGAGATGTTTATATGGTGTGATTGATATGCCAATCTAGGATGTTATTGGCCATTTGATCTGCGACACTATTTTGAGCTCTTGGGACATGTGTGAATGTGATGGATTCAAACTGTCGGCTAAGTTGTTTTGTGCGCAGGAATTTTCTAAATAGGCAAGGATCGCGCACCTGGTAGCAGTTGTTGAGCTGGGAGACAAGTAGCTGGGAGTCCAAGAACACATGTAGGTGACATATACCCATATGGAGGGCAGCAGTCAGGAGACCGGTCACAGCATCATATTCGGCCTGGTTATTGGTAGTGGTGCCTATACATATTTCGTCAAGGTGAATCAGTTCGTCGAAAGGGGAGTATAAGACCCATGCTGCAGAAGCCAGGTTGGGAGACCAGCGGCTTGCCCCATCAGCAAAGCCAATGTAACGAGGTGGAGGATGGTCCATCTGTGGTCATGCAAAGATGATGAATGTGAGATTATGGTAAAAAAGGGGAAAAAAAAAAAAGGGAGAGCAAAATTTACAATGCGGACTAATGAGGTCGCGGCTTCAGTTATGGGTAAAAACGTTTAAGGTACAACCCATTACGGGGGTTGCATAAAGGGTGGCCTTCAGAGTTGGCTAAAACGTATGCCCCCTTACCTAGGCAAGTCTGCACAATGTAAGGGCCTTGCCACATGGATTCAAACTTTCCTTTACCGTTTTTGTCGTTGGCTTGGTCATAGGCGAGGACGAGGTCCCCTTCGTGGAAAGTTCGAGGGTGAACATGTTTGTCATAACTAGCTTTGGAGCGGATTTTAGCAGCCTCGATGTTCTGGAGAGTGGCACGACGATCTTCATCGGCTTGTTCAAGGGATAGCAGCCGGTGCTCAAGGGGGGAGGTATCGGGGAGAAGCTCAACGGCGATGTGTAAAGCAGAAATCTAACACTCGATGGGGAGGACAGACTCTACACCGTGAACTAAATGAAATGGGGTAAAACCGGTGGCGGTCTTGGTCGAGGTACGGTAAGTCCATAAGGTAGGGAATAGCATATGGTGCCAATTGGACTTATGCCGATCAACAGTGCGTTGGAGTATGGTTTTGAGGATTTTGTTAACAGCTTCGACTTGACCGTTCCCTTGAGGGTAGTAATCCGAGGAAAACTGGTGTTGGAATTTGAGGAAGGTGGATAATTCGCGCCAAACGGAATCTTCGAAGTGTGATCCATGGTCTGAGACTAACTATTTAGGGACCTCGAATCGAGTGATAACATGGTTAAAAAATAAACAGGCATCAGTTTCAGCAGTACAGTTGAAGGTGGGCATGGCTTCCGCCCATTTGGTGAAGTAGTCAACGGCGACAACGATGTGCTTATGGCCGTTAGCAGATGGGGGTCTACACTCCATGAAGTTGATGGCCCACTTGCAAAAGGGACCAACGGTGACGACTGGGTGTAACGGAGCAGGTGGTGTCCAGGCCTTGGGGGCAAAAAGTTGGCAGTTATGGCAATGCTTGACTGCAGTGATGCAGTCGATGAAAAGTGTGGGCCAGAAGTATCCGGCGCAGATGACCTTTTGGGCAGTGGCCATACCTGAGAAATGGCTGCCGCAGGCACCGCTATGACAATCATTAAGGACCTGTTCAGCTTCCTTGTGTGTAAGGCAACGATGAAGAATTGTGTCGACTCCTCACCGGTAAAGGACATCTCCTATGAGGAGGTAGCGAGAGGCCTGGTGATGGATACGGCGACGTCCATTACGAGTGACGGTGGATCAGAATTTCTGCGTGCGCAGGTATAACAAGATATCACCGTACCACGGGTCATCGGACGAGATAGTAAACAAGTGATTATCGGGTAACTCCTCGGAGATAGGTGGGGCCGGGATGAAGGAAGGGAGATCGGTGATGAGCTAGGCAAGCGCAAGGGCTTTAGTGCTCTTAGATGTTCGGAACGTGAGGTCATATTCCTGGAGGATAATGACCCATTTAGCCACACGACCTTGCAGGAGATGCCGGTTTAAGAGATATACCATGGGGTTAGAGTCGGCGATGACTGTGGTATGACTAAGTAAAATGTAGTGTCGCAACTTTTGGGCTGAAAATACCACTGCTAGGGCTAGTTTCTCCTCATATGGGTAACGTAGGGGTGGGCCGGACAAGGTCTGGATGACATAGTAAATGACATGCTCTTGGCGTGAGGTGTCTTCTTGAACCAAGACTCCGGACACAGCATGCTTGGATGCCGAGACGTAGAGGATGAAGTCCTGAGAGAAATCCGGAGGGGAGATCAAGGGGGCTTGTGTGAGAGCTTTCTTGAGGGCTTTGAATGCAGCTTCTGCTTGCTCATCCTAGACGAAGGGTATGTGGGTACGGAGCAAATGCAAGAAACCATGAACGGTGGTGGAAAAATTGGGAACGAAGCGTCGAAGAAAATTGGATCGCCCTTGCAGAATTTGGAGTTGCCGGAGCATTCGAGGAGAGGGAAGGTCTAAGATGGCTTGAAATTTCAGGGGATCAACAGTAATTCCTTTCTGGGAAATGATGAAACCTAACAATCGGCCTGCCGGAACGCAAAAGACGCACTTGTGTGGGTTCAAGCGGATCTGATATTTGCGACAGCGCAAAAAAACTTGCCGAAGGTCATTAAGGTGGTCTGATCATTTTCGGGAACGAGCTGTAAGGTCATCAAGGTAGATGAGCAGGATATGGACCAAATCATGAAAGAAATAGGTCATGGCCCACTGGAATGCGGCACCAGCATTTTTTAGGCCAAAGGGCATGACGCGATAGGCAAAGGTGCCCCATGGGGTAGTAAAGGCAGTTTTGTACTGGTCTTCCTTTCAGATTTGGATCTGATTGTAGCCGGAAAAACTGTCCATGAACGAGAGGACTTCATGCCCCGCACACGCATCAATGAGCTGGTCAATAAATGGTGTAGGGAAATTGTCTTTGGGACAGGCACGGTTTAAGTCTCAGAAATCAGTGCATACTCTAAGGGTGCATTGTTTCTTGTTGATAGGAACAGGGTTTGAAACCCATGTGGTATAGGCAATAGGATATATGAATCCTGCCGTGCGAAGTTTCTCAATCTCTGTTTTGACAGTTGGGAGTTTTGAGGGATGAATGGGACGCTGCTTCTGACGCACGAGGGGTACATCAAGCCATGTATCAATATGGTGCTCTATAATGGCAGGGTCAAGACCAGGCATTTCGGTATAGGACCAGGCAAAGACATCACGGAATTCTTTGAAGAGTGTTTTGTATTCCTCAATCTCCTGCTCAGTGCAAGATGCTCCTAAAGCGATGAGTTCAGGGGTGCCTCCGGGGGCAGCGATATCGATTTGGATGACAGGTGAGATGTTGGCCATGTTACCCTCTTCGAAGGCGTCAGGAGCAGGAATAGGGTCCTTGAACCAGTCGACCTTGGGGGGAAGGAAGTCTTTGGATTCAATTACAAATTGAGGAGCAGTGCTAGAGGAAGGTTCATCTGGGAGGAAGTAGGAACAGTGGTGCATGTCATCCCAGGGATAATCTAGGGCAGTGAGAGCCTCGGGGATCTCCGCATCAGTACGGAATGTCTGTGTCGTCAAGTCGGTTGACGAGGGAGTAGTGACGGAAGAGATCATATATATGGTATTAACCTCTTCGGAAGAGGAATATATCGGGGGATGGATTTCCTCAATGGTGAGTGGTGCCATCTCAAGCTCCAGATGGTTCATCTCAAAGAGAGTGGTATTGACCTCTCCGGAAGGGGGAGAGACCGGGAAATGGATTTCTGTTATGGTGAGGGGTGACGTCTCAAGATCCAGGTTGTTCATCTCAAAGAGAGTGGTATTGACCTCTCCGAAAGGGGGAGAGACTGGGAAATGGATTTCCTGAACGGTGAGGGGTGCTGTCTCCAGATCCGGGTTGTTCATCTCAAAGAGAGCTATTCTGTACTTGGGGAGATCAGGACAGTGATGGGAGTAATGCCCGTAAACATCGCAGAAGGCACAGGAGTGGTTAGTGTGCAGGGATTTGTCGCGAGGCTTAGGGGTTGAATCGAGATGGACAACCGGGATAGTGGGGTCGTTGTCAAGCATTTGCATGTATTCCTGTAATGCCGGTAACTGAGGACATAGGTGAGTCGCATGGCCCAACTCGTCACACAGCGCGCATTTGGAAGGAGCATGAAACACAAGGGGGTTTTTGAATGTCTTAGGAGGTGGGACAGCAGTGTAAGGTTGGGGGCCTCTGCCCCCAGTGGGTTTTGTAAGAGGAGGGGGGTTTTTGGAGGACGACGGGGTAGTGATACCAGGGGGTGGTTGACTAGTAGTGATAATTGGTTGCACCGATTGTAAGACGACATTTGGTGTCGGCAGGGGAACGGGAGGCAAAAGATACCAAACGGGTAATCCTAATGTTAAACCCGGGAGGTTAAGGGTAGCCATGACTGGGGCGCTAACCACTCCTGAGGGAGGAAAAAGGAAAGGAATGGTATGGATGGGTGTAGCACCCATGTGACTAGGTACCAAAGGGGGTTTAGGAAACAAAGGGGCTTGATTATTAGGAGTGCGTGTATGATGGGATAGGGTGCATAGGGTGGACCCTTCAGCGGCAGGTGACGGGGGTGGAATAGATGGGAAGGTCGAGGTCATTGGTGCATCTGAGTAAACTTCGGGCCCCGTAGAAGAAATGAATGAGGTGGTGGTACCTGAAACAGATTGTTCGACCATGGGGAGAACATTTTCGGGTGCTGCGGGGGCATTGGGATCATGGTAAGTGAGTTGGTCAACCTTGACCACGCGTCCCTCATGGGGGAACATCATGGTACGAAAAACGGTAGAAGCAACTGCCCGCATGGCATACATGTAGTTGTGGCCAAGTAAAAGGTTGTAATCCAGCTATGCATTGATAACCTCGATGTTTATGAGGACGATTTTGCTAGCGAGATGGATGGGGACGTTAGTTAATAGGCCCTGTGGTTGAGCTGAATGACCGTCATAGGCTCGCAACGCAGTGGAGGATTGCTGGAGAGGGGGTGATCCCATTTTCTGCCAGATGGAGGTGGGCATGACACATGTAGAAACACCTTCATCAATAATGCATCGATGGATGAAAAAATTCCGAATGGAAACAAAAACTTGGAAGGCCAAAGTGGAAGGCAGGAGGGGTTCGGATTGGTCCAAATCAAATGCCATTAACTGCGAATCAGTTGGATCAATAGCCCCAATGGCTGAGAGTAAAATCTTGCACTGCGAAGGGCAGTTTTTTAAGACTTCTAGCGCAGACATGGCTGCGGGGGATTGGGCTAAGTCATCGACAATGTTGTAGTTTGACGCAGCCCGCGCATTGGGGTTGTTGTTGATACAGCGCAGTGGAAAACGGGGTGCTCTGGGGGCACCATCTAGTGGAGGTGGAGGTATACGTAATGCCTGATCAGCGGGATGAGCGTTAGTGGGTTGATCGGCGGGAGTGGCTTCAGAGGTGGAGCCATATTGGTTCCGCCGGGTCTGGAGGTTGACCTCATCGAAGGACATCATCAACAAATGGTGGGTACCTGAGTCAAACATGGGTTGATCAAGAGCAACGTAAGTGATTTGTTGTTGGATGGGCGTGTTAGCTTGAGGGGGAGCCAATGGTTCAGTGTTCACTACGCCTTGGTTTAGTAAGGGGTTTTGCAGCACCAAAGGTGGTTGCTGGGGTTGTGGTGGGTTGGGTGGCGCTTGAGGAGCTGCCTGCCCTTGGTGTTGTGCATCAGCAACCAAAAGTTGCCGAACTCGCTCCATATGTGGACAAAAATGTGTGTAGTGTCCATAGACCCCGCAAACAGAACAAGGATAGTTTGTGCGCAAATTGGGGTTTTTAGCCTGCTTGGGCGGGAGATCAGGGTTTTGGTTAGCAGGGGGCGCATTATTATTAGCGGGAGGATTAGGGTGTTGACCAGCTTGCTCGGTTGGTTGGTTTTTCCCACGATTTCGGCCTCTGCCACGGTTTTGTTGGCCCTGGTTACGTTGGTTGTTCTGGTTTTGCGACGGGTTTTGTTGAGCGTAAACTTGCCCTTGGACAGCAGGTGGATTCTGAGGTTACGCAGGGGTGGGGGTAGGCTGTGGTGGATGATATGTAGGTGGGGGTTGCGTAGGTGCAGCAACCTGAGGGGGTGGCTGATAGTGCTGTGGAGCAGGTTGTGGGTTTTTCGCATGGGCTACCTGTGGCAGGTAATAATTAGGTTGTGCTTGTGACTGCGCAGGAGCTGGTGCAGCCTGCTGATGATAGTTGGGCTGAGGTACGACAGGGGGGGCGTAATCAGGAGTCGCATGACCGAAGCACTGAGGTGGACATGAGGGTCCATGGGTATGGTGGTTATGTGTCATGGGAGCATACTGTGAGGTAGCTCGCGAAGGGTCAAGGGCAGGACAGGCTATGGAAAATGGTTGAGGCTGCGAAGAGACATGGCCAATGATGCCGTCTGCAGCGTGGGATGCCTCCGGCGCATCGTGCTGGGAGGAATTGTTGCGAGGGGCATCAGGTATAATGGTATAGAGATAACCTGACTGGGCGTAAATGAGATCGAATTGCTAGGCTTTAAGGATGGCCTCTTCTTCAGACTGGGGTCGTTCGGATGCTACATCCTTAGCTATGATAGGAAGGAGGGATTTGAGGAACTAGTCTAGGAAGAGCTGATTGTCAAGCTTGATCTTGCATAAACTACGGCGTCGACGCCATTCATGGATGTGGTCCGTGATGTGGGTGGCTGTGTTTTGTCTACATGATAGTAGGATCTCAACGCCTGCGTCGTAGTGGACAGGAAACTGGAAGAACTGTAGGAATGTCGAGGTGAGGGAAGTAAAGGTGGCATGGGTTCCATGGGGTTGCTCGATATACCACTTGGCAGCAGTGCCAGTGAAAGTTCGTTGTAATAAACGGAGGTGAACAAAGTCGTCTACTATGGAGTTGGAGGAACACCATAGATGAAAAGACATGATATGGTTTTGTGGGTCCTCACCTGCCTTGCCCTCGAACTTAGGGATGTCAGAGGGGAGCTTTGTGGGCATGTGAGGCCATGCAGTGTCGTGTCGGATGGGGTCGTTTGTCAATCTGGCTAGATCAGGTAGGTTGAGGCTAGCCATGAATGGAAAACTAGAAGACGGATGTGACACAGTAGTGGGTTGGATCAAGTTAGGGCCAATGCCCCCAAGTGGAGGGGTAACGTGAGGGAGGTTGCCCCCAAGTGGGGGAACTAAGGTGGTATGAGCCACTAATGGAGTGGGAATAGGTATTCCCGCTACGGGAATCGGCGCCATGAGGGGAACGGTAGATGGGGTCCCCGTGGAGGGCATACCCAAAGTAGGTGTGGGAACTGATGCCGTGGTGGATGTGCCACCAACGGTTCCTACCAAGATGGGAGTGGGAGTCACACCCGCCATGGGGCTAGTAGGGGCAGTGTAAAGGGGGTTCTCAGACTCTGGCTCAAAATCAGAGGTAAAATAAGGGGCGTCAGTATCAGGTGACGGAGTCCTATGCCGCTGACGAGTGGAGTCAAGTGACAAGGCTCGAGATCTATGATGGGTGGTATCAAGTGATGACGATCTGTGTCGATGACGGGTGGGGTCAAGTGAACCGTGCTGTGGGGGTTCACCTCTGAGGCGCCGAGAATGTCTCGGGGATTCAATGGTGACAAATGGTGTCAAATCTCTGTGGGTTGAGGTAACTATAAAACAGCTCAAAAACCCTAATGCAACCGAGTGTGCAAAAGGAGAGCTCCAAAAATAGGGCACTCAGGCCAACAACCAACTGAAAACACCCACTGTAACAGCGTGCTACAATAGGCAGAGTGTCAACAGAGATGGTCAGAATACCAAAAAAGTAGCAGGTTGCCTAAAAATAAAAAACAGTGAACTCACTAAACCAAAAGGAGGTAAGGGAGCATGCAAACACCTAACTAAAAGTATTATGACTCAACTAGACATATCCTCTGCAAGGTGATGAAATCCAAGTTAGACAATATGAATCGGAAAGACAAGTGGCTAGGGTATCCCCCTACCAGGAGGGACACCGGGTAGTCAAATCCCAAAAGAATGGAAACTAAGATACCCCATTCATGACACGTCCAGAAAAGTAAATCTGCTGCTTGGTCCTTTAGCCGCAATACCCCTATACAGGGATATCCTGAGAACTACGAAAGGTAGCCCTTCAGTTACTGAATGGATTTCGGTATTCCACTCAGACTTCCGGAACCAATCTCACGACTTCAACCCTCCTAACGGAGAGGCCCTTTGATAAACCGGTTGTGACCGTGTCAAAAAATACTAGGGGATTTTGGTTCCCTAATGGACAACAACTATGTCTCAAGTGTAAATAACCGAGGGGTGTTTTTGGAAGCCTATCCCCCCGATCCTACCTAACTACAAAAATTCTTCTGTGTTCCCCAAATGGGGTTAGAATGTTGGTTGAGTTAAGTAATTTTTAAGTCTCACTTGGATTTAGGTGACAGATTGTGTGCTTGTGAGGTTATGAACCCAGAAGAGAAGTGCCAGGGCAACTTCCGAAATAAAAATAATACTTGAATGAAAAAATTTTACCATGCAAATTTTTTTTTGAATAAACAATGCCGAAATTTTTTTCTTTAAAAACGATGCTGTAAAATGGTAGCAAAAATAATATGAGCAAAACAGGCTATAGGGCTGCAGGTAGAACAGATGGCTGTGTAGGTGCAGAACATATGGCAGCAAAGGGGCTGGGCTCAGAAAGCAGAAACAAGTGCAAAAGTCAGATCGCGGGTTTGGGTCGAAATCGTGCGGTCGGACCGCGGGTTTGAAGGAAACAGGCGCGCTCAGGTCGCGGCTTTCTGGTCGACAGCGGCGGTCGGACCGCGGGTTTGAAGGAAACAGGCGCGCTCAGGTCGCGGCTTTCTGGTCGACAGCGGCGGTCGGACCGCGGGTTTGAAAGAAATAGGAGCGCTCAGGTCGCGGCTTTCTGGTCGACAGCGGCGGTCGGACCACGGGTTTGAAGGAAACTGGCACGGTCGGGTTGCAGCTAAGGGCTGAAAAGGCGCGGTCAGGACGCGACTAAGGGCTGAAAAGGTGCGGTCGGGACGCGACTGTGAAGGAAAAAACGGCGGTTTACGGCGGCGGAAAGTGACAGCCGAAAGTACAAAATGGGAAATAAAATAAAATAAAAAACCAGTGGAGTCGCCAAAACTGTTGCTAGGGTTTTCACCCTAGCTTGTGCGAATGAGCACCTACTGAGGACAATGGATTCCTTAGTAGCAGTTCAATGATATGTGAATTAAAAGCTATAACTGAAATAAAAACTAAATCTAAGCATGTTCATGAAGCAAAACAATAAAAGGTAAATAATGATTTTTTATTAATCTGACCTCCGATGTGAAGGTTGGTGAAGCCCTTTGCGCTGGTCCGAGTCGGTGGCTCCGAGCTTCAAGCTGCTTCTTCTCTTTCTCCGATGGTGGAAATGGGCCAAAAGAGGCTCTCAATGGTGAAAGTAGCTCAATGGTGAGCTAGGGTTTCACGAGCAATTTTGGCAGAGGCAGGATACTTGTGATTGTGGATATGAAATAAGGGATCTCCATCACTTATTTATAGTTGGAAACCATGCAGTTTTAGGGTTAGGGTTTCAGCTGTTTAGGGTTTCAGCTGTTTAGGGTTTTTTCCTCATTTTCATCATTATTTTATATTTTTTCTTCCTTTTTGGAGATTTTTTGGATATTTTTAGAGGAAAAGAGGGTTTTATGGCCTTTTGGAGGCATTTTAAGCCTTTTGGAGGCTTTTTACATGGTTTTATGGGTTTTTGATGGAGATATGGTGGGAAAATGGACAAATGAGCCATGTAATGGGGTAGATGAGGTAGTGAACCATTTTTGGGTGTTAACAGCTACCATCCATACCTTACTCTCTTTAGCTGCTTAGAAAGGGTGGAAAGTTCATCAAATGGATGTGAAGACTGCTTTCTTGAATGGAGACTTGAAAGAGAATGTCTTCATGTCTCAGCCAGAAGGCTTTGTTGTGAAAGGAAAAGAACAAAAGGTATGCAAGCTTGTCAAATCCTTGTATGGCCTAAAACAAGCACCTCGCGCATGGTATGAAAAGTTAATCGAGCATCTTTTGAAGTTAAATTTCAAACATTTTGATCTTGATGATGCAACACTGTTTATAAAGAAAGTTGGTAGATCTGTTGTGTATCTTGTGGTGTATGTAGATGATCTTTTGATGACATGGAACAATGAGAGCTATATAGCATCCATAAAGAAAAATTTGAAAAAGATCTTTGAAGTGACAGATATGGGACATCTCCACTATTACTTAGGAATTGAAGTCACTCAAAATCCTAAGTATATTTTCCTATCTCAGAAAAAATATGTTGGAGAACTACTAAACAAATTTTGCATGACAGAATGCAACCCTATATCTACTCCAATGGAACAGAAAATGAAGCTCACATTAAGCGAAGGAAAAGAATTTGAGGAGGCGACCAAGTGTCGAAAACTTGTAGGAAGCCTTATCTACCTTACAACAACTAGACCAGATATTTCTTATGTTGTTGGCATACTTTCAAGGTTCATGCATAAACCTTGTGAAGGACACTGGTGAGCTGCAAAAAGAGTTCTATGATGCTTAAGGGGACTCAAGACGTTGGACTCAAGTACTCTAAAGTGGATGACTTCAAACTTATTGGGTACTCAGACTCAGATTTTGATGGCAATAAGGAGACATGAGTATCAACTTCTGGATACACTATGAGTCTTGGATCAGTAGCTGTCTCATGGAGATCACGCAAACAATCAGTTCCGGTAGATTCAACAACAGAAGCAGAATATGTGGCTGCAGCTGAAGCAACGAAAGAAATAGTATGGCTCAGAAAGATACTTGAAGATTTGCAAGAAAAACAAGAGGACTCCACACCATTATTGATCGACAATACTTCTGCAATCAAGCTAGCTAATAATCCTAGATTCCATGATCGAACCAAACACATCAACACAAAGTATCATTTGATTCGACATCATGTAGAGGCCAAGACAGTCCATCTTCGACATTGTTCCACAAATGATCAAATTGCAGACATCTTCACCAGAGCACTTGGACGAGAAAAGTTTGAAAGATTCAGAAACATGCTCGGACTTACGAACACCCCTTCGGATTAAGAGGGGGATTGTTAGAATATAATCTGTTAGGGATTATTATTGTAAATAAATAAAGAAAACTGAATAGTTAGGAAGCCGAAAAGGCTAGGCGAAAGGTGAAACACAACCGTCCTATGAAATGTATAAATAAATGCTTTGGCTATGTAATGAATGAATCAGGAGTTATACCTAACAATATGAAATTTATATTACCATGTCATTTGCATTCAGCCCATATTTCTAACAACATTAGGAAAAAAATAAAATGAAAGTATTTTTCCTTTTGATTTTCAATACTGAAATTTAGAGAGATTTAATTAAGTAGAATACCAGGTTTTTCGTAGAATTGCAGTAGGATTCCTTAGGCTCCTGTAGCTTCTCTCACCAAACCTTAGAAACCAAAATAGATAAACCACCCTGCCAATCAACATATCGTGTCGGTCCTCCGAAATTGACAGATTTCTTGCTCCTGAGCCCACAATCCGATAATCCAAATAGAAACTTCCCTTAGTTCCAAAATCCATCGAACTTGGTGCAACTTTCCCTCTTCTTTTCCGTTCCCACCTCCTCCAATATCAACTTAACCCCCTCCTTGGAAATTCCTCATTTCTCCTTTCCATCCCTAAGTCATATTCTCCTCCAAGAAAAAAACAAACCCTACTAGTCCCGTAAAGCCTTCCTAAATACTTTTAGGCTCCTCCATAAGCCTTCAAGCTTACTTCACCGCCCCCCATCAAATCCCACAAAACTCAAAACATTTATTCATTTCATGTTTAAAATTTCATGTTATAATAAAATAATACATATTTTGTACACATTGTCTTGAGCAGTTCAATGCCATTAAGGCCGATTAAGTTCAATGGAGTGAGTTGACCGCTCATTCATTAATAATTCTTGATATGTTCATTTGGGGCCTTCATGAGACGGTGCGATAATCATTAGTCCCACTCAAAATTTTATACATTAAATATGCATGGATAAAATAATAATTTAATAGTTATTATTATTCACCTTTCGGGTTGGTAGTGGTGGGTGTCTTAAATATGTTATCCAATCTGGATCCGATGTCTGACATGGTAATAAATCAATGAAAATTATTATTTTAATTCCATCCTATCTTATCTTGTTTGGTGAATTTAAATAATTAAATATCCTTTCTAACTTTCCATGAAATGCTTCTGTCAATCCTATCAATAATTACTTAAGTCAATAATTCATATAATTATTTTGTTAATCCTTTATGCTTTATAGTAAAGGACAATTATCATTATAAATATTAATTAAACAATAACAATAACAATAACAATAATAATTAGTGATTAGTAATTAATGCCAATAATTCTTTGTTTAATTGACAAGTACTTTAATACCAATGCATTATTCTTGTATTTACAAACAAGACACGCTTAAGGATTTTAAACAATCATGGTAAACAATTAAATAACACAATTATAACACCGCATATGGAACAATGTCTATGTTTATTCATGACAATCCTAATCAACAACACTTAGTCAATTACTTTTCAAAATGTTCACATATTCTTAATAACTTAATTGCTCATGATCTATATTGGATCAATGCACAATTTAATTAATTATTCTCAAACTTATACAATTATTTAATATGTCGAGTATTCATATTTCAATACTAGCATGCATGTGCAAGGTGTGCATACATGGCTAGTACATGAATAGGTCGAACACACACTATAACCATACATCATCTTTCCCTACGCATAAGTGATAACCAATACTAATAATCCTTCATGCAAACATAACAAGTATACATACATAAGATAATTACTTTAGCATTCTTTGTTATTTAACAGTTACTCCCTTTTATGATTTCATATATTATCTTTATTTTCTTATTAACTTAACCAGTCAAACAAGATGGGTACTTACTACCACTAAATTGGTATCGAAAATACCCAACCCTCAATAATACTAACTAACACGTCCTCCCATCCTAACCTATGTTTGCATCCCCCCTATCCTCCCTTTGCTAGTATAGAAGTGCATGTCAGCATCATTGACCTAACCACATAAGAACCTGAGAGCGATAGTGTTAGATGAACATCTGACCTAGCCTCTCGTAGAAGGAATGCGACCGTCGTCATCACAACAACTTGGGGATTGTGTTGCAACACGACCCTCCCATGACCCCGGGTATCATTGTAACATAAGGTGAGAAATACACCCAACCCTCTAAACATACTGGGTCTATACCCTATCAATTCATACTCTGTTGCTATCAGGATTATTGGATTGTGTCATTGTATCATCATTTTGGTTTCTAAGGTTTACTGTGTAACAAGTTATTCTTCCACATATCATATCAAGTATTTGGCTATCACATAGCTTCAAGGTCCTATGGGTCAGTACACAACAAAATACACATTTATAACTAGTATTTCCACTTGATAATTAATTGATCCACATCATCATCCTCATCATTCTTTCATGTAATAATTTAATTCATTGCAAGTACACACAACATATAATTCTTCAATCGATCACATCATACAATGGTATCCACGTACCACATCATATATTTAAAATTTTATCAATGCAAATGTTTAAACATACTCTCATCATAAAATAAAAGAATCCCATGATAATGACAACATTGTATCTTCATAATCATAGCAACATAATAATCATGATGACATCATAAGCATAGTAACCTTATAATTATAGTGTCATAATAAAAAATAAACATCATGATTTCAGTCCATCATGTCGTAAATAAATCTCACTTAGTCGAGATGAATCCAATAAGAACATAAGAAAAATAAAGTGCAGTAGGTATGGCTAGTCAAAATATGGTGCATTACATATACCCACCCTTCGGGAAATTTTGTCCTAAAGTTATGGGAAAAATAGTGAGGCAAAGTTTAGACGCATAGTCTCTGCTACCTCCCAGGTAGTAGAACCTGGGCTATACATGTCCCACTGGACCTTAAATTGGTCCACATGGCAACTACAGAGTTGTTGAACGCTATGATAAGCATACGTAATGGTTTGGCCATGAAGGTTCCCTCATCCAAGGCCTGCAATATTTTTTAATTTTTTAATTTTTATGAAGCTTATGAGTCTCATCAGCTATGTAATGTCCTATTACACAAACATGCAATACATTATGGGTTTTTGTGCAAGTGGGGTGGGAGCGCAAGGCAATAAGCAACTGGTCCAATTTTTTCAAGAATAACAAATGGACCTATGAAGTGAGGTGACAACTTATTCCCCTTCCAAACTGAATGGTACTTTTATTTTGTTAGATGTGAATAAATACATGATCCCCTACCTCATAACTTCTATTAGAATTGTGTTCATCAACATAACTCTTCTGCCTATTCTATGCTTCCTTTAACCTCTGCCTAATTTGTACCACCTATTCCTCTATAAATTGATTTACCTTCTTGGTCTGTCCATCTTTCTCAGGGTGATAAGCCGATCTTAGGTTTAACTGTGTTCTTAATGTTGATTTCATGCTTATCCAAAATATGGAGGTGAAATTAGGGTCTCTCTAAAAAATGATCTTTTAGGAACTCCATGAAGACGTACAATATCATTTATCAATACCCTGGCCACATCGGTCACATCATAGGCGTCTCTGAATGGAATGAAGTGAGCACTTTTTGTCAGTCTATCAACCACCACCAATATAGAATTATAATGACTCGGAGATGTGAGTGGAAATACTACAACGAATTCTATGGGAATGAATTCCCACTTAATCATAGGAATATCATGAGGCTATAAGAGATCAGTTGGGTGATGATGATATTCCTTAACTCGTTAACACTCGAGGAATTTCGAAAAAAAATCCACTACATCACCCTTCCTACCTGGCCAAAAGAAGTGCTTCTTCATGTCATCATACATCTTCTTCACTCATGGATGTGCATAATAATGTGCTCTATGAGACTCTCTAAGGATTGTTTCCCTGATATCACCTTCCTTAAGAACATACATCCTCCCTTGATATCATAACAATCCATATTCCTCAAGATGGTACCCATCATACGTTGACTCGAGTTTATCCCCCCCTATGAATAGATGAGGTTGCCTTTGGACACCAATTGTCCCCCCAAAAGTTGTCCTAGTGCTCTTTCTTTCAAGTAAACCTTCAATGGAATCAAGGAGAAAAGTCTCGGTCTTCAGCTTAGAGAATATCTCAATACATTCTCCTTCCCTTTTATGTATGAGATACCAAATTCATATTCACTCATAAACTCACTCCATCGCCTCTTCCTAGCATTCAAATCCATTTAGTAAAAAAATGTACTGTAAGCTCTAATGGTATGTTTTAAGCGTGAAGCTTCTCCCTACAAGGTAGTGTCTCCACAAATTTAGTGATAATACTACTGCTTCCAACTCTAAGTCATGTGTGGCATACTGCTCTTCATGAGGTTTCAACTTATGATATGCATAAGCTATTACTCATTTTTCTTGCATTAGAACCAAACCCATCCCTTGCTTCAAGGCATTGATGCATAGCTTGAAATCTTTGTCCATGTTTGGTACCCACAAGATCAGTGCACTTGTCAACAGTCACTTTTACTCTGTAAAAGTGGCATCGCATTCACTGGTCCACTCATATCAGATTCCCTTTCACTGAAAGGTGGTTATGGGTTTTTCAATCTTGGAGAATCTTTCCACAAATATTTGGTAATACCTTGCTAATCGCATGAAGCTATGCACTTCATGTGCATTCTTTAGAATTGTCCAATCCTTGATGGCCTTCACCTTTTCAGGGTCCACTAAGATCCCTTTTCCTGAGATGATATGACCTAAGTAGTGAATCTCCTTTTGGAAGAAGGAATACTTTGACAAATTACCATACATTTTATATTCCCCCAAGCAAGTAAATACCAACCACAAGTGTTCCTCATGCTCCTTCTCATTCTTATAATATATAATAATATCATCTAAGAATACCTAAACAAAGCGGTCCAAGTAATTTCATAAAACACAATTGATGAGGTTCATGAATCTAGTTGGAGCATTGGCCAAACCAAATGGTACCACTACAAACTCATAATGCCCAAATCATGTTTAAAAATAATTCTTAGGAATGTCACTTTCTATAAATCCTAAGTTGATGATACTCTAATCTCAAATCAATCTTAGAGAAGATTGAAGTGCCCTTCATCTGATCAAAGAGATCATCAATTCTTGGTATTGGATACCTATTCTTCACTGTGGCTTTCTTCAAATCCATGTAATCTATGCACAATCGTAGAGATTCATCCTTATTTAGTAACCAAGATCACTAGTGCTCCCCACGGTGAGATACTAGGTCTAATTAGTCCCAATTCTAGCAACTCTCTCGAGATGTCTTGAAGCGGTTCCTTCCTAGAGTTCTCTTGACTCACCTGCGTGGTTTCAAGCTCTATGACCCTCTTCGAATGCCTGTTAAAAGTGGTCATAATAGTCACTAAGGATATTAGTATGATCCCCATTTCAGAAGTGGAGTTTGTCCCTAGGTGGT
>LPNX010545741.1:1504-35925 GCA_001517045.1 Pseudotsuga menziesii | reverse complement strand
ATAAAAGAGGTGCTCGGTTCTAAAATAGGTGTGTTTTACAAAAGAGATAAAGTTCAGGGCTTTTCGACCAGATCATCTTGAAGCCACCCGGTACTAAATCTACCATTTAAAGTTTTGTAGGTTAGATCATTGAAGTCATGTTACTTAGCATCACCAAATTAAGTCACAGGTTATTAATTTCTAAATTTATCCATCTACTCATTAAATTTAATTTGGATAATTAAATATAAATTTATTTAAATTCCTCGTAAATTAACATCTAAATTTAAATGACAAAGCAAATTTTAATTGTATTAAATGACATTTTTTGTTTTCCCTAATCAAATATGAATATATTATAGTTTGTATTGTTATTAAAATGGATTTATTTATTATATAAATTATAGTATTAATAATAATACTAATGCAAATTCTAAATTCTAAATTATCCATTTCTTATAACTTATAATGTAACATTAAATTTTAACAACTTAAGTTACATTTTAGAATTTCCTAAAACATTTAATACAACACTTTGAATTGAATTAATATTTAATTGGACCCAATCATTTAATATAAGTACCATTTGAAATGCTTATATTCGATTACCCTAATTTACTTACTGATCCAGATTTATGTGGGAATGAAATGAAATAACAGAGATAGCATCATAAACACATACATTTTGCAAAGATAATAGAGATACAATAAACACATATTCTGTTAAATGGCGGAAATAGAACATACTATAATACAATTGCTAGAATGGTGGTAGCTATCTCTGAGAAGAGATGTGGTTGCTACGCTCATTCATGCCAAGATGAATACAAAATAAGGCCAAAGGGGCATATTTATAATAAGGATGAGGACGAGACCCCCAAAATTCCAAAACATAATCCTAGAAGATGAACTGTCATAAAGTTTGCTGCCGTAAGGATGTGGTAAGTTGAACAGTCAACTTCTCGGGGTCATAACTTTTGCATACGATCTCCGATTTGGGCACTCGATAGATCATTGGAAAGATCTATTCGATATTTGGCCACCCGAATTGCCAAAACATGTCATTTAGGGCCTCAAAACAGCCCCAAAAGTTTGAGACCCAAAAAACTATAGAAAAATAACTAAGAAGCTGTCACAATTAACAATTGTTTTGAGCCAGTGGAGTAGGTGGGTGGCCACCGATCTCCATATGGATCACTTATTACACCCATGTGAAGACTATTATTCATGCAAACCATGTGGGTGACATGCAAATTAAGCCAATAAATAATTAGTCGACCTCAAAAGGGTAAAACTCTCCACGGTGGCCATTTCTTCCATTGATTTTCAATGAACTTGGCTCTGCAACTCAACCATGGAGAGTGATTCAAATGGTGTTTTATTTCAGGTATACTCTACAATTTTTTAGCTTACTCAGGTAGGGTTTATTTTACTTTCTTTCTTGGTTTTGGAGTGGTGGTTGTTGGGTTCCCCTTCCTCAGTATCCCACCTATGCAGTCCCATAGAGTGGTAGATACACCGTCCTCTCTTGCCCCTCTCTCCATGCGACTGAGGTTTGGACGAAAGTTTCCAAGTATGGAAACATGAGTATCTGATACAATTATTTTTGTATGGTATCATCGCTTTTACACTTAGACTAGGGGTACCTCCTAAATGCGTGCTCTCAGGACCTCCTAGGGTTTCCATTTATTTTCCATTCCATTATTCATTTATTTCCATTAAGCGGCCATGGTCGTGCCTGTTCTCCCAATACAGTGGTAGGTTGTGAGAGATGGGTTGTACACATTATCCCCCAACGCAGGATCCTTGTGCATAGTTTCATAAGAAGAGATACAAAAATGAAAACGTTGGTATCTCTCAGAGAAAAAGAAAACTAGACTGGATGGTGCTTGGGCTTGGAACTTTGGTAACTTTAAACGCTCAACAAATTATGTGTTGATGTGAAGAAACAATTTTTTTTTGCCAGTTTTTTTTTTTTAGATAGAAATGGTTTAACTTGGAATGAAGCTTGGTGTCTAGGGTTGAATTGGAAACTTGAAACTTCAGTAGTTTGTAACGTCATTGATTTGGAGTAGTGGGATCAATGATAAAAATCCCATCTTTTAAATCCCTAGTGGACTCTCCCTTTCCGATCCTTTGGGTGTTTGACATTAGATGGATTCATATACAAGTAATGTTAAGAGGGAATTAGTGGATAGGATGGTAACGTAATGGTGCATGAATATAAAAACCAACAAAAATGGTGCGGACATGAACCATTTTTTTTGGACTTTGTAATCCCTAAATACATTCTTTTTGTTTATAAAAACCAACAAAATTAGTTTGTAAATGCACAATCATAATCAATAGTGTAATAATTGAAATAGTGGCAAAAAAAACTAGCTTAGTATTTGTTTATTGAAATCTATGTATTTTCACTCTCTCGCTTTATTTTGAAAGCTAATTCCATTCAATATTAAATACTAGTTCTCTAACAAGTCTCTCTATTTCTTGCAGGTGGTGTTGTTCAGATTATTCAGGCTAAGGTTTGGTGTTGTTCAATTTACCTATTGAAATGATGAGTTTCTACATAGATTCGTAGTTATAATCATGTTTCCAGTTTAACCATGAAATGGCCTTAAGGTCCTGGTATTTGAATGAGTGCTCTGATACCATGTGTAGTACCCATCACTTTTAAAATGAGCACTTAAGTTCATGTCATCATCGATTTGTATCTAGCTCCTAAAGAGTTGTTTTGTGAATAATAATAAAAAATTAAAGTACCATTTTGTTATCAAAATTATTCTTTATTTCAGTTAAACCTGAGCTAAAGGATTTCTACATAAGTTTAACTTGACAAGAAATTTATATTAGCATGTCATTTGCATTTAGTCCATATTTCTAACAACATTAGGAACAAAATAAAATAAAATGCATTTTTCCTTTCGAGTTTTAGTACTGAAATTTAGAGAGATTTAATTAAGTAGAATACCTGGTTTTTCGTAGAATTGCAGTAGGATTCCTTAGTCTCATGTAGCTACTACTCATGAAACCTTATCAACCAAAATAGATAAACCACCCTACCAACCAGCTTATCGTGTTATCCCTATGAAATCGATAGATTTCCTAGGCCCCGAGCTCACAATCCAATAATCTAAATAGCAGCTTCCCTTAGTTCCAAAATCCTTTGACCTTGGTGCAAATTTCCTTCTTCTTTTTTGTTCCCACCTCCTCCAATCTCGAGTTAACCCCCTCCTCAAAAAAATTTCATTTCTCCTTTCCATCCTTAAGTCCTATTCTCCTCCAAGTAAGTCAAAAAAACCCTACTAGTCTCGTAAAACCTTCCTAAATACCTTTTCCTCCTCGAGAATCCTTCAATATTACTGCACCACCCCCATCGAATCCTACAAAACCCCAAAACATTTATTCATTTTCATGTTTAAAATTTCAAGTTATAATAAAATAATACATATTTTGTAAAACATTGTCTTTAGAACACTTCAATGCGATTAAGGTCGATTAAGTTCAATGGAGTGAGTTGACTGCCCATTCATTAATAATTCTTGATATGTTCATTTAAGGCCTTCATGAGATGGTGGGATAATCATTAGTCCCACTCACCATTTTATAGATTAAATATGTTTGGATAAAATAATAATTTAATAGTTATTATTATTCACCTTTCGGGTTGGTGGTGGTGGTGGGTGTCTTAAATATGTTATCCAATCCTATCTTATCTTACATGGTAATAAGTTAATGACAATTACCATTTTAACGACATCATATATTATCTTGTTTGAAGAAATTAAATAATTAAATATCCTTTCTAACTTTCCATGAAATGCTTCTTTCAATCCTATCAATAATTACTTAACTCAATAATTCATATAATTGTTTTGTTAATCATTTATCCTTTATAGTAAAGGACAATTATCATTATAAATATTAATAATAATAATTAGTGATTAGTAATTAATGACAATAATTCTTTTTTTAATTGACAAGTACTTTAGTACCAACACATTATTATTGTATTTATAAACAAGGCATCCTTAAGGGTTTTAAACAATCATGGTAAATAATTAAATAGCACAATTCTACCACTGCATATGGAAGAGTGTCTATGTTTATTCACAACAATCCTAATCAACAAAACTTAGTCAATTACTTATCAAAATATTCACATATGCTTGATAACTTAAACGTTCATTATCTATATTGATCAATGCACAATTTACTTAATTATTCTCAACCTTATACAATTATTTAAGATTTTGAGTATTCATATTTCAATACTAGTGTGCATGTGCAAGGTTTGCATGCATGGACAGTACATGCACAGGTCGAACATGCACTATAACCATACATCATATCTTTCCCTATGCATAAATGCTAACTAATACTCATAATCCTTCATGAAAACATAACAAGTATACATACATAGTATAATTACTTTAACATTCTCCATTATTTAACAGTTACTCCATCTTAATATTTCATATCTTATATTTATGTTCTTATTAAATTAATCAGTAAAACAAGATGGGTACTTACTACCACTAACTCGGTATCAGAATTACCCAACCTTCAACAATACTAAATAACACGTCCTCCTATCCTAACCTACACCCACATCTGCCCTATCCTTCCTCTTCTATTATAGAAGTGGTTGTCGGTTTCACTGACATGACCACATAATAACTTGAGAGTGATAGTGTTGGATGAAAAATGTACCTAGCCTCTCCTAGCAGACATCCAATGGTCGTCATCACAACAAATTGGGGAGTGTGTCTCAGCATGACCCTCCCACGACCCTGGGTATCATTATAACATAAGGTGGGAAATACAACCAACCCTCTCAACATACTGGTTCTATATCTTATCAATTCATACTCTACTGCTATAAGTATTATTCAATTGTGTCATCGTATCATCATTTTTGGTTGCTAAGGTTTACTGCTCAACATGTTATTCTTCACATATCATATCAAATATTCGGATAACACTTATATCCAATGTCCTATGGGTCAATACTTCACAAAATACACATTTATAACAAGTAATTCCACTTGATAATCAATTTATCCACATTATCATCCTCATCATTCTTTCATGTAATAATTTAATTGATCACACGTACACACAACATCCAATAATTCAATTGATCACATCGTAATAAAGTATCCATGTATCACAACATATATTTCACATTTTATCAATGAAAACATTTAAACATGCTCTCAACGTAAAGTAAATGAATCCCATGATAATGACAACATTGTAACTTCATAATCATAGCAACATAATAATCATGATGACATCATAAGCACATTAACCTTATAATTATAGTGTCATAATAAACATAGTCACATCATAATTTCGGTCCATCATGTCGTAAATAAATCTCACTCAGTCGAGATGAGTCCAAAAATAAAATAAGAAAAATAAAGTGCAGTAGGTATGGCTAGTCAAAATATAGGGCATTACATAAATTCCCTCCTTTCTCTGATCTTAGAGTTTTAATTTTTAGATCAATCTCATTTTCAACGTGTGCTTCGAATATTTCGAATTTTTCAAATGCTTTAGATTTTTCTTTAAAAAAATAATACCCAATTCATTCTTGTGAATTCATAAATGAATAACATGAAAGTGACTAATCTCCTTGTATAATATTATTCATAGTTTTCCCACATAGATCAGTATGAATCAATTCTAGTGGTTTTCAGGTGGAGTACTCAGTTTTGAAACTAACCTTTGTATCCTTCCCATGTTGACTATGCCTACAAAAAGATATTTGGATGTTTTGAAATTTCGGGTAAGTCTCTTACAACTTATTTTATGCTTACTTCTATTATGTTGTCAAATTTCATGTGTCCTACTCTTCTATGCCACAATCAACTCTCATCCACTTGAGTCATATAACATTTTGCTTCTCTTATGTTCAGGGTGTAAACATTGTTTGGTGTCCTCGTTGCAATACCAACTAATTTACCTGAATCCTTTTTTGATTTCACACTTTTGGTAATCAAAATTTAGTATATGTCCTTGATCACACGTTTGACTTACAATCGGTAAATTAGGCTTCAAAATTTTCACTAAAATCACATTTTCTACCTTAGTATTTTTGTTCCCTAAACTAACAATATCTTTTTGCAAGTATTTTGGTAGATGCATTATCTCCAAAAATACCATTTCTCCTTTTCTTTTCCATCTTGAGAAGCTTATTTTTGTCTCCTGTCATGATTTTTGAACATCCACTGTCAATATACCATTTGTCTTCCTCTTCTTTAGCACATAAGAAAATTTTGCATTTTGTCTTCTTGTTTTCTGTTTTTTTTTCTTTCCATACTTTTTGTTGTTTTATGATTTGAACATTTGAAATATTGGGTTTTGAAAATTTACTATCATTATTTTCATAATTGAGACTTCTAAAGGAGAAAAGGAGTTATAGTTTCTATTTTTTTAGATTGTTGCTAACCATATTGTTTCTGAAGTTGTGTTTTTTATTGTTTCTTTTATAGGCTCTACAGTATACAACTTTATGTCCAAAGTTAATACAACATAAACAATAATCAAGAAATATATATTGGTACCTTTTTGGGAGAGTTATTCTTGAAGCTGAATTTTTCTTGAATTCATCTCTTTTTGGAGAAGGCATAGATATCTGCCGATTTCAGATCTTATTCTCTTTCTTGAGGGTGCTTTGAATATCAACTACATATGTTTTTGGTCTTTCATCAAATTTCTTTTTTTCATACCCAAATCCTGTCTTGTCACTGGTTGACCTTTGATTTTAATAATTTCATCCAATATTTTAGAGTTGTTCTTCATACTTGAAATATTAGTTCCTTCCTTAAGTTTATCTTTCAGTGAAGAGATTTCAATCTCTAGTTTCTCATAGTTCTTCTACTTTTCCCTTAGTTTTTGTTCAAAGATTTCTTCTGATCTTTTCGTCTCTTGGAGTTGGGTCTTCATATCAGCAATGGTTTGCTTTGTTTTCATTAAACAGTTGGAAACTTCATCATCTCTTGATTTTTGGTCATCTTCATATTTTGACAGTTGTCCCCTTAATAATTTATACTTCTTTTTATATTTGCTTAGTTCTTCAAGAGCACTAATCAGTTCTCTTTCAAGAAAAACTACTTCAACCTCTTGATATTCTTCATTTTCATAAGTTTCATTTCGTTGAGATTCCATACCCATAAATAGAACTTCTATCTCTTCATATTGACTTATGTCAGAAGAACTATTGTCCTCTTTGGAGTTGAAGTTATTATTTTTTTTATGGTACTTCTTCTTGTATCCAATTTTGCTATTTTGACTTTCCTTATGATTGCAAAGTTCTTTATCATCACTATCCTTTTGTTTTCGATAAGGAAATTTTGAAGCAAAATTCCCAATTATACCACAATTGAAACATTTGAGAGGTGATTTTCCTTTGTATTTTCCAGTACCTTTATGTAGTTTCCTGATAAAGTTTGCTTCTTCTTTTTTTAACTCTTCTAATTGATTTTTATTTTTATACATGTTTTTTTTCTTTGTTTATTTTGAGGCCTTGAATGTTGCTTCCTTACTCGATGATATATCTTTACCTATTATCATATCATAGGCATTTAATATCCCATTTAGTTCATCCACTGTAATAAATTCAAGGTCATCTCGATCTTCCATAGTACATATTTTTGAGTCATACCTCATTAGCAGAGTTCTTAGTACTTTTTGAATTATTTCCTTCTCATCTATTTCTCCTCCAATACTTCTAGTAGAATTGAGAATTTCATCTACTCTTAGAATATATTCTGCAATATTTTATCCTTCTTTCATCTTTATACTTTCAAACTTCCCTTTATATGTTTGAAGTTTTGATTGTTTGAATTTGGTATCTCCATCATAGATAGTTTTTAATTTATATTGTAGGAATCATCATCATCGGGTTCTCATGTTACATTATAGCACTCCATCCAGTGTTGGAGTGTTGCGTTGCTCTGATTTTTTTTTTCATTAACACATGAATATATTCAAATATCTTCATCTTGATTACTTGTAGATCAACATCAAATGAAGGATGATCATCAACAAATTCAAATGTATGGGTGAAACTGGAAGTTAATTCTTCCCATTATATTGTTCCTCATCGCAGCTCAACCGACATACAACAATTACTTGGTATCATGTCAAATGTGCGTATAAACTGATGGACTCATTCCTGTCGCGGACATGCCTCCCATTTCGCTCAACAATACTCGATATGCTCAACAAGATTACTCAGTCCTATGTATTCTTGACCACTGCATATCACCTTCTTTCCAAATTGAACTTCCATCAATCTCTAGAATTGGGTCCATTCTGAGATAGACTGTTTATGTGCGACCCATCATATTGTGGGTGTAGACTTTAATGAAAAGTACAAAGCTAACAAACTTTGGGGTTCTATTAATTTTTATTCAAATTCTATCAGAAAAGATTCCAGGTGAGGAAAACCATTATAGGTAGGTAAATCACATACCTTAATACCTACCCATCACATGGATTTTGAAATGCTTGTGCATCTTCTCATTGAAACTTTATGCAATTGGTTATTCCAATTCTCTAAAGCTTCCCCTGAATCCGATGTGTGGGAACTAACGCTTCACTAGCTAAGTTTTATGTCAGCCATCGGATTCACATAATCATCCATTGCAGAAGTAATGTTGTATATATTGTCCAAGTATCCATATTTTCCTTCATTATTTACATGTTCGACGTACCTCTGGCCTTCTAGAGGATCCAATGGTGCAACCTCCCTGAGCTCTTCATCTTCAAACATTAGTACCCTTCTTTTGAAATTGAGAATAATTTATGGGCCGATCGATCCCCCTAAGTGCAGGATATAGATTTGTATCATCAACAATGTTGATCACCTCAAAGTATGCATAAGTGTGAAGTCCTTCTAACTTTATAGGAATCCAAGTTAGTCGACCGATAGGTAAAACCTTCGACTGATTTGATAGTCTGAGCTGGACAACAGACCACACTAGTCTCAGATTTCCCATCCTCTTCCATGTTTGTCTAGTAAGAATGTTATCAATAGAACCCAAGTCCATAATAATATAGTCCATGTCATAATCTCCTATATGGGTAGTAATTCTTAGTTCACTACCAATTTTCAATCTTTTCCCAATATGGTTAACCCTCCTTTCTAGTCGCACATCTACTTGAGGTTATTCTATTAAGGTTGTCAATTTCGTGATAGAATCTTTATCTGTTATTAATTCTGGAGAAATCTTAAATAATTCCTTTAATTCACTAACCTTTTCTGCCTATTTCTTCTGAAACAATTGGTAATCGTTGAGGCATCTCCAATATCGGTCCTTCATTTTGTTCATCAGATGAATTTGATGCTTGATTTTTGTCGACGAACTCATGTCAAGCATCCAATATTATCTCCTTTTCTTTTTAGACATTGAATGGTGCTTATTTTGTGTTGTTGGTCGCACTCTCGATTGTCCATATGGTGCTTCTTGATATGATCCATTCAAAACACCTCCTCTTGTTACCATGACAATATCTGGTTCTCGTGGCTCAACATATATATTTTGTATGTTTGTATTAGCATTTAGCGGTGGGTTCTGATTTCCCACAATTTTGGCTTTCCATTTAGCAATCAGTTGAGGACATTCCTTGAGAGTATGATCCAACACTTTATAGTATGAAAAGGTTGATGTAGGATTTGTGCAGTCCTTGGAGAAGTATCCAAGCTGTCCATAATTATAACATATAACTTGGCCTCTTTCACAACCAAATCCTCCTCCTTGTCCTTGACCTCTAAAAAGTATAGCCCGCTTGGGTTGAGGGTATTATGTTTGCATATATTGAGCCTAAGGGTACACGTTCTAAGCAAATTATTCTTGAGATTTCTCAACCTGCATCTATTTGTCATTATTCATCAGGTATGTGTTGGCTGCTTTCTCTTGCAGTAGCTGATATGCTCTGCAATCTTTATCGATGTGGACCACTGATAGGTAGAACTTATAGTATAGACTAGTTGGTGCACTTACAATTATCTATAAGTATAAGAATTCTTCTAATCGATGTCCACTAGTCTAGCAGATTCGACACCATGGAATCCCTTGTGTATTCATCGGATCTGGTGCTCCTGATGCGACATAATTCATAAACATTAGGAAGTTGTATTTATGATGTCCTTTGGTTCTACATCTGGTACACCATAGTTCTTCTTGTACTTCCTTTCCTTTCTTGATATCTTGAAGTTGCACTATAAGGTTGGAAAGTTGTGAATGGGTTTGTATCATTCCTACACAAGTTTCTCCAACTGGCGAGGCTTCCAAATTCATGGTGAGCTCAAGATCCTTGCTCTGCGATACTAAATTTTGCTGCATCAAAGGAATATGAATTTGTGGTAACATTTCTGCAACAAACCATTCTTTGTGTTGGACATCCAACATCTAAAAACTTACTTTAGCCATCAAACAGTCTCGAATCTTTGGTCGAAGTCCCAAACAGACTCTGTAGGAAATTGTTTAATTTATTCAATTTCCATAATGTACTGCAACTCAAATTTGGGATTCTTGAACTTGTCTATTAATATTTTCTATATTTGATCTAATGTCTTCTGTAGGATTCCTACTGAAACCATAGAGAATTTCATGTATCAGTGCAATGCACTCTCTCTAAGGGTTGTGACCATCTAATATTTCATGATGGCCTCATCTTTGACCAGTCGCATAGTCCATATGACTTCATATAGAAACCAATGTTGATCAGGTTCCTCTAGCCCATTCCCATTAAATATTGGTCACTTTATTTCATTTCAATCCATTATGTTTACTCTTGGGGTTTCCCAATTAAATATTTTTCTAGTGGGATTTCCCTGACTGTTATTTCCACTATTATTGTTATTTTGATTAGAAAAACCACTAGGTGATGTTTATCTATATCTTACCTCAGGTTTTTTATGTGGGGTTGCAAGTATGTCATAATCTTGGTCTAGATCTGGTGCTCCTACCTCTTCATCTTCTTCAGATATAAGCTAGTACTCCTCTTATTCATCACAATATCCTTTGTCAAGGTGCAATTCTAACTTGTAGTCCTCTCCTCTGGTTGCACTACAACTTCTTATTCTTGTCATAATCCTTCTTCTATTTCCGGACTGAGATCTTCTTCCACTCCTTAGGCATCCACCTTATAGATTAGTCTAACTATTACTATAAAACATCTCAGTTTATGCCCACCCATTTTTCTTCCAATATTTATTGCAACACATCTCTATTCTCCGCTCATAAATATTTACTCGTCGAATTCCATTCTTAGGGTCCCTTTTTCACAGGCCAACATCTTAATCCACAATTTCAAAGATTTTAGATAACGACCTCTAAGACCTTGGGAAAATTATCTTTATGTCTCATTGTATGATTTTATTGTGTCTATTGCAATTTTTGTGATATATCTTACTATAGTACTATCAACCAAGAATTCAAAAACCCTAGATATAGGATTTCTAGTTCTTTTTAGCCATTGGATCAACTGAGGACTCCACTTGGTCGGTTCTCCTCTTTGGAAATTTTTCCTTTGGGTCACTAGCTTCAATAACCACATGAAATATGATAGGAAATTCGTAAAGAAAATATCATGAATATTTGGGTAAAGGTGTCTCTCCAACCATTCAGTCGATCTTAGTCGTGATCCTTCACTTTCCTCCCATGCAAACTCTAGTGCCTTATAATCAACCCAATATTGAATTTACGGCTTCGTTGGGTACCAAAACATATCCATCATAGAATGGTTCATGATCCCAACAATGGAACCATTTTTTGGCGTACTTTCGGTCAAACTAGGTTCAGATCCCTTGTTCGTCAACAAAGCCCAATATATCGGCCCGACATAGCAGGACTTCATCGGCAACACCTATGACGCAGATGAAGTCTCACCTAGGATATCTTATGGGGACTAACATAACCAAGTTTCTACAGTTATATTGGGGATTTCACTCTTACAATACTATTGGGTTACTTGACCGAAAGAAAGAATTATACTTATGTTTTCATTCATTCATTCAAGATAACTATCCACTAATCCATCAACACATATTGCAGTAATTAACATAAAGAATTTATCATATATTTAACCTATTAGATTTGTTTAACATGGGTTATGCGATATGTTCATATTAAGTCATTCATGACATACATGCATTCGACATAAACATAAACATCAAATATACAAAGAGACAAGACATAACATGGAAACTCATTCAGGAAAAACAACAAAGGTTCTCTTCATCTGGCATGAGAATAGGTTAGCACCTTTGGTCTATGCACTAAGAGTGCAGACTATTCTTTAAATATTCTAGTTTACAATTCATACATTCTTCTATCATCTCATGCTCTCTAGTGTTGGTATCTCTCTCTCTCTCTCTCTCTCTCTCTCTCTCTCTCTCTCTCTCTCCCCCCCCTACTCTTCTTTGAATCATCGATCTGCACACAACCTATGATCGATTCTCTAACTAAGCAACTCTCTCTATGATTAATCAACCTGCACATAGCTTGGATTTATGCTTTTATAAGATTTTATACTTTTACAATTCTTGATTCAACCATCATCTGACTCTCATCTTAGTCGACATGTTATCTTTATGTTTTAATACTTCAGTTACTTCCAAAAATAGGCACTATCAGCCGAAAATACAATCATGCTTTATCACTAAAAGAAAGCTTTTAGTATAACTAACTCTTTCCCTAGAATTAGTCAAAATCTTCTTTTTGACTTGCTTTATTCCTCTTCTGTCGCAGCTCCTTCCATCGTGAATTTTCCTTGTCTTGCAACTAGAATCTTGTGAACAAAATCTTCATCTATTTTATCATTATTCTGGTTGTCTTTTCCCAGGGCCAACAACATTTAGAATAAAACATTTACAAAGGAAATGCATGGAGATCCTCATTAGATTTCGAGTGTTCATAGTGATGTCATGGGTCCATTTATTTATCCTTCTATTGTTAGGGACAAGTATGCATTAAATTTCATTGATTAGTGGTCAAGATATTAATCTGTCACAATAATCTAGGGACTAAAACACAGTCTCATAAGAGATTTTAGACAATTAAGCATGAAAATGGCATAATGGAGCTGTAATAGGAGTAACAACTCTGCATAATAAAAAAAGAATGAGTAATACAATACAATGATCATGCAATATGCATGAATTCCAAGACAATTCGAATTCCCAAGGAGGTCATTCAAATTGAATGAATGTGTGTAGCTTAACTGAATGTCAGCCACAATCGGCACACTTAGTTAACCACAGAACCAAATCAATATCTGACTCTCACACTAAGTCCTAACTGAATCAGAGTGCAATAGATGACTGAGTCTAAATGAAAGTGACTCATCACATGTAACTGCATGTTCAACTGAAGGAGGTAGTGCATCCATAACTCCAAGTAGCTCTGATGTAGTTAACTGAAGTGACACATGTCATCAGAAGTGGTTGTAGGCACATGTGTTAGCTCCAGTTCATAAATAATGACAAAAAAAATCAAATAATTAATGGAGGTGCCTTCACAACTCAGGTTATGATTGTAACAATCAGTTAGCAATTAGGTGCATTCATGACACTCAGATCACCCCAGAAATGCTCCTTGTTTGAAGGAGGAAGCCTAGTTAGCCTCCCTGAATGAAGAAGAAGGCTTAGTTGGCCTCCTTAACTGAAGGAGGGCATGGGTGTGCTCATACTGATGTCATAGTGTGCTCATCTGATGCCAAATAAGTCAATTAAACTTAGGGTAGTGGGTAAATAGGCCAAAATTGACCAAATAAGTGTGCATGTTGGGTAAATGACTCCAACACCCCCCATTAATCTATACTCAGGAGGAGTAAAATAAAATGCATGAAATTGTAGGTCCCCAACAACAAAGGCCATAGGTCACCCTATACAATAATGTAACTTAAACAATGCTCAAAAATAAATCTAAGTGAGGAAAGAGGGAAAACCCAGTGGGAAGACCCCCCCTTCAAGCTGAACACTGAAAGCAGTTTGATCACCCTGATGAACTCACCTCCAACAGTGAATGGAGGTAAGTGAGCTTCTTTTTTGAAAATCTCTTGGTGAAGATGTCTGTAATTTGCTCATCAGTAGGGAAGTATTGCAAAATGATGGTCCTGTCATGCACCAATTCCCTAATATAGTGCATGTGTATATCTACATGCTTGGTCCTCTACCTAGTAACTGGATATGTGGATATCTTAATAGCACTTTTATTGTCATGAAAGAGGACAGTGGACAAAATACTACCAAGATCAAACTCTGAAAGAATGCCTTGCAACCAAACAACTTGGATGCAAGCATTCACTGCTCCTCAGTACTCGGCCTCTGCTGAAGACAATGCTATGGCGGCTTGATTTTTTCTAGAATAGAAAATGGGGCCACCACAAAACATGAATACATATCCAGAAGTAGAATTCCAATCAATAGAATCACCCGCCCAATCAGAATTTGTGTAACCAACCAGCTCTAGCTCGGAGTATGTATCATAGTGAATGTCGTAGGTCCTGGTTCCCTGAATATACTGAAGGATCCTCTTGGCTGCCTTCCAATGAAGATCATGAGGATGCTGCATGTATATTTACATAGCATTCATGGAATAACATATATCAGGCTGAGAATGAGTCAAGTAAAGGAAGCTACCAATCAGCTGTTGATAAATAGTGCAGTCCATGGGAGGTGTGCTTTTTCCTTCTTCAAGGCTGATCTCTAAAAGGAAAGGTAATGGAGAAGAATTAAATTCAGCCATGTTAAACTTAACTAACAGGTCTGATATGTATTTGGATTGAGTGACCATTATCCCATCAATATTTTGCTCAATTTCGAGCCCCAGAAATTGCTTCAAGAGCTCCAAATTGCTCATTTCAAATGCATTGTGGAGGACATTTTTTATGACTAAAATAGAAGCAACTGTGCTACTTGTAATCAGTAAGTCATCAACATATAAGAGAATAATAAGAAAATTACCATCATACTTTTGTATATACACATTCAGATCTGATTTACACCTTTGGAAGTTTTGCGAGAGAAGGAAGGCATCCATCTTGGAATACCATTCTCTTGGGGACTATTTTAACCCGTATAGTGACTTCTTTAGTTTGCAAACCAAATATGAATCAGAAATGTATCCCTCAGGCTGCTTCATGTATATCTCCTTATGAATATATCCATGTGTAAATGCATACTTAACATCCATATGATGCACTTCCCATTGCTTAGATGCAAAAATTGCCAAAACTAGGCGGATGGAGTCCATTTTTGCAACCAGTGCAAAAGTCTCATGGTAGTCCACACCTTGGACCTGGGAGAAATATTTTTCTACCTGAATTGCCTTATATTTGTAATTTTTTCCATCAGCAGAAAGCTTATTCTGAAACACCCACTTTCATTGAACCAGTTTCCTCCCCGGAGGAAGAGAAACTAGCTCCCAAGTAGTGTTTTTCTGAAGAGAATTCATCTCTTCGTCCATGGCATCTTGCCATATCGGATATTTCTGAGCATGGTAGTAAGACTTAGGATATTAAATTATCATTAAATAACAATATTCAGACAGCAAATAATCAGGACAAGATATCACAATACTTGCTCTTTAGAAATCAGACCGGGTTCTCCTTGGATCATCCAGATTTCCAATGTTTTCACCCGCCGAGGAGTGTCTGTCTGGCCCAAGTTGGGAGATGATTTTGTACTTCAGGTTCTGATTTAGAATATGATTTTTTCTGTTCACTAATATAATAAATCAGAGTATCCAAATTAGTTTCATCACCCCCAATTTCATCATCCAAATATTCAGTAGAATAGGAAGAAAATTCAACAGTTTTCTCCTTCACTAGTTCTACCTCCTGAAGAGGCTCATCGAACAGGACAATGCTTTCAATGATGATCTATTTTGTTTTGATACCCAAAAGATTTAAGCCTTTAGATTCATCAAGATATCCAATAAACAAGCATTTTATGCTTTGCGGTTGGAAATCCCTCCTTTTATCATGTGGAATTCGGGCCCATGCAGTGGACCCAAATAGTCTAAGATTCGCCACATCCGGCTTGTGTCTAAAGTAGGCTTCGAAAGGGGTATTAAATTTCATGGATGAGTGGGGAAATTTGTTATGAATATATGCTGCAGCATTCATGTATTCATCTGACAAATTTGTAGCCAAATTATTTTCTTCTAGCATGCAGGTGGTCATCTCCTTGAGAGACCAATTCTTTCTTTCCGCTACACCGTTCTGCTGGGGAGTGTAGGGAACTGGATGTTGGATCTGAATGCCACATTCGAAACATATATGAATAAAATAATTACTAATATATTCCCCACCATTATCATATCTCAAAATATTAATCTTTTTTCCAGATGCATTCTCAATTAGTGCTTTCAATTCAGTGAATTTTTCATAGACTTCAAACTTCTTTTTAATGAAAAAGACCCATGTGTATCTGGAAAATTCATCTATGAAAGTGAGAACGTATCATGATACATTCATGGATGTGGTAGGATTTGGTCCACTAATATCAGAATGCATCAGCCCCAGGATGCATGATGCTCGGCTTGCCTTCCCCCGATCAAACTTATGCTTAGGGTGCTTTCTAACAAAACAACCCTTGCAAATTCTTGTGGTAGCTTTGATGACCGGGAGGCCTTCAACCATTGAAATTTTCTATAATTTATGCAAGTAATTGAAGTTTATATGGATGAGTATTTCATTCCACAGTCTACTAACCTCATTTCCATGAGTCAGCAATGCAGTGGGATTTGCATCTGCCACAAAATGGGAGAAATCATAGGCTTTTTCATGATGGTTTGCAAGGCCTTTTGCTACAAGTTTTCGGGATGCAAGTTCAGTGATATCTAAATCATCTGGGATAAAGGAGACTCTCTTAGGCACTCTAGTATGTTTCATTTGATAAACACTTAGGAGGTTTGATGCAAGAGATGATACATATAGAACATTGGAAAAATAACCATGCTCAAGATTTACAGTACCTTGTCCTTCGGATACGATGGTGGAGTCATCTCCCATGTGGATGGGAATTATTTTTCCAGTCTCCAGGGATGAGAAGGAGTCTTTATCTGCCATCATGTGATTCAAAGCTCCAGATTCTATCAGCAGATCATTGTAATTCGAAGTGCTTTCCATGAGAGAATGACCTCTTTCATGTTGGGGATCCCGATCTTGCTGATCTCTCCTCCGAAATATTTATGGAAGATTGATGTGATTTATCTCAAGGAGAGAAGTAGCTTCATCAACTTTATTTTTCATGCAGGCATGTTCAGGTTGGAATCCCTTCCCGCAGTATGAACACTTGACTTTTTCTTTCCCATGGTGGCCTTTGTTTTTGTTCTTCTTCAAGCTAGAAGGCTCTTCTTGCTGCTGATTTTGAACTTTAGGCTTAGGAGATTCAAATTTGGTTTTGGGATTCTTTTGCTTCTTTCCTTTCCCCTTCGGATCCTTGGGTCCTAAAGCAAAGAGGGCTTGATCATAGGAGGATCTGATGATCCCCATCTGGACAAGCTTATCATGCTCAATTGTTAGGGACTCAATGAAGGCATTGAGTGAAGGCATCTTCCATCCATGGGTTGTGAGATTACCCGCACGGAATGTAGAAACAAACAATGAATAATCAGCTCCAAGTTTGGAGAGAATGGCGAGGATGAGCTGATCATCCTCCTTCTCCACCTTACATTGCTTCAACAGTAAGATAATGTGCTTGAACTTTGTGAAAAAATAATTTAAGGTCTCAAAATTGGAAGGTTGGAGGGACATCAAATCATTTTGAAGCTGATAAACTTGTAAATCATCATATTTTCGATACAAGGTGTCTAATTTGTCCCAAATTTTCTTTGGAGTCTTCAATCCCGAGAGGTGGAAAAGAAGATCCTTGGAAATAGAGAGGCACAAGAAACCGAATGCTTCATCTTTCTTGTTCAAGAATCTAGATTTGTCTATCAGATGAGTAGGCTCTTCTTCAGTGTCCATAGTGACCCGGTAGAGTCCTCTAGCACATAGTTGGATCTCCATATCTCCTTTCCATGAATGGAAATCGAACGGAGTCAAGAGTTCGACGAAAGAAGCCATCTCAAATTGTTGTAGTGAAGGATTTTCACCTGTTAAAACCTGCAAATCACAACAAAAGGGGCACCATAAGGTCGACAGCCTGCGCATTTTAGGCTTCCATCACACCTAGCATAATTGATCAAGCAAGCTTGATCAACAATTCATTAACTTGGGGTATTAAGTGGTAAGCCTTTGCTTCTGGTGCAGTGCTGGAATTTTGAGCTTTTGCTCAATTTTTCATTCAAGATCTGTCAAAAACTATGTTTTTGAGAGATCTGAGATTCATCTCGCCATGAGCTCTGATACCATATTAATCTGTCACATTGATCTAGGGACTAAAACACAGTCTCATAAGATATTTTAGACAATTAAGAATGAAAATGGCATAATGGTGCTGCAATAGGAGTAGAAGCTCTGAATAATCAATAAAGAATGAGCAATACAATACAATGATCATGCAAGATGCATTAATGCCAATATAATTCGAATTCCCAAGGAGGTCATTCGAGTTGAATGAAAGTGTGTAGCTTAACTGAATGTCAGCCACAATCGGCACACTTAGTTAACCACATAACTAATCAATAACTGACTCTCACACTAAGTCCTAACTAAATCGGAGTGCAATAGATGATTGAGTCTAACCGAAAGTGACTCATCACATGTAACTACATGTGCAACTGAAGGAGGTAGTGCATCCATAACTCCAAGTAGCTCCGATGGAGTTAACTGAAGTGACACATGTCATCAAAAGTGTTTGTAGGCACATGTGTTAGCTCCAGTTCATAAATAATTACAAAAAATAATCAAATAATGAATGGGGGCTCCTTCACAACTTAGGTTAACTGATTGTAACAATCAGTTAGCAATTAGGTGCATTTATGACACTCAGAGCATTCCAAAAATGTTCCCTGTTCGAAGGAGAAAGCTTAGTTGGCCTCCTTTACTGAAGGAGGGCATGGGTGTGCTCATGCTGATGTCATAGTGTGCTTATTTGATGCTATGTAAGTCAATTAAACTTAGGATAGTGGGTAAATAGGCCAAAATTGACCAAATAAGTGTGCATGTTGGGTAAATGACTCCAACAAAGGTACACCTAGGTATACGTTCTCAAGTACAAATGATAATTTTGTAGTGTTTCAGAGAAGTCAAATCTCTTACACAAAAGTAGAAATGAAATGGATTCAAGATCCTACAAATAGGTAATGGGGGGGGAGGTTGTGAACAAATATTTCATGCATCTATGTGCATCAAAAAGTATTCAGTTGCAACTTATAGTTATGTATACTCCACAACGGAATGGATCTATTGAATGGAAGCACATGTCCTTAAAGAAAATGACCAATTGCATGATGCAATCCAAGTCCCCCACTCTAAATCTTTAGGTATAAGCTATCAACTATGTTCCCTACATCTAGAACCAATTTATTCACAAATTATTTAAGGGATTCACTCCATTCAAAATTTTGAGTGGCCACATTAAATGGAAATGGATCGCTGGAAAAGCTGTCAGTGGTAGAGGTTCCTGTGGAGGTTTAGCAACTCTATGGTGTGAAGAGAAATTCCAGTTAAACAGTTGGTCTACCACTCAGCACTAGATTTTTTTTATCTCTTCCATCTCTCTAGTAAGACCTCTTTTTCCCTATTTAATCTCAATGTTCTTGTTAATTACTCTGAAAAACAAGGATGTTGGAGATCATTATCTGAATTTCTAGAGTTCAAATCCCTTATCAACATAATTTTAGTTGGAGATCTTAATATCACTTTAGCTCCAAATGAGAAAAAAGGAGGTCGTTGTGGAAAGGACCATCTGTAGGATTCGGTTGAAGAATTGATCCAAGTCTGGGACTTGATTGATCTAAAACCCAAAATTGGGCATTTCATGTTGTCCAACCATAGAGTGGGCATGGCTGGAATCTCTGCTAGGCTTGATCGATTCCCTGTACATGGCACTCTGATGGATGGTAAAACCATAATTTCTTCAAAAATTCTTCCTAAGCTCACGTCTGATCACCATCCTATCTCTCTGCAGTTTGAGAATGAAGAGGAATTATGACCAATTCCGCTCAGGTTCAACCCACTTTGGATTGAGAGAAGCGGGTTTATGGATATTGTTTCTTGGTATTGGTCCAATTATGTCATTGGCTCTCCCAATTTTGTCTTTGAACAGAAATTGAAGAACACAAAAATCGCGTTGAAACAGTGGGTTAAATCTCCACTCTCTACTCCAACGTACAACATAAAGGATAAAGTGGTTAAGTTATTTCCAATTCAAATTGGAATGGAAAATAGTGAAATAACCTCTTCTCATTTAGCCCAGGAATAATTTTCCCAGTTTAAAACCTCACAATATTTCACAAAGGAGGAGGAACATCTCAGGTTGAAGTCTCGGAGTCTCTGGCTAAAGGTAGGAGATAAGAACACCACATTTTTCCATCATCAGTGTAGGGCTAGGCTCTCCTGAAATCACATTTCGGAAATCTCCATTGGAGATGGGGTCATCATTAAAGGCCAAGAACTTCTCAAACAGTCAGCAAGTAAACATTTTCAGCTTCTGTTTCAAGATGATGGACTCTATGATTAGGAAGTGTCTTTTGAATTTTTGTACAGTGTTCCTTCTCTTGTTAATGCAGAGGACAATTATAACTTAATGAAACCCTTCTTGAAAAAGGAAATTGTTGATGTCATCTGGTATATGGATTCTGACAAAGCTCCCAGGCTGGATAACTTTTCAACTCATTTTTATAAAGTCCGCTGGCCAATTATCAAATCATATCTATTCCATTTGGTGTTTTCCTTTCAGAAAAAAACCAAAGTAGGAGAGGGTACCTGTTAACCAAAAAATCCCCCACATAGCTCTCAATGGCCTACACCACCCAAGGACACCATCTCACAACCCCCATATCACTCCATCAGACCTTCCATTAGACCCAAAAGAGCCCAAGGATGACGAAAAGGGATAAAAAAACCCCAAAAAGAGCCCAAAATAGCCGCCTAGGAACTAAAGCCCTCAAAAAGGGGCTAAAGTTAGGGCAGAAGGGGCTAAAGGCCCAAAAAAGGGGCTAAAGCCCTGAACAGGGGCTTAAAACCCTAAAATATGTTGGAAAAACTATAAAAGGAGGGTGGGAGGTCACTCTCAAAACACTTCTCCCATTGCCTATTGTTATGATGCCCATAGATGCTTTGATACCTTTGCCTCTCAAACCACCCACACTCCCTCTCCTTCATTTCCATTCCTCTTTGATCCATTGCTCCCAAACCAAGAGAGGTGCTCCCATGAGCTAGGGCATTGTGGTCCATTCCCACCAGAGAAGGTATATTTGTGATTTTATGTTTATTTCTTTGCTTCTTAATATGATTTGCTTTCTAACCCTTATCTCCATTTGTAGGTTTTTGTTATTAACATTGTTTTGCAAGTTTTCCATTGTAGCTTAGGTTTATTTGCAGGTTTTAAGGAGGCAGAACCCTAACCCATTTTCTATCTAGGGGTTCACCAGTGCTTCATCTCCTTCTTTCTGTTCTGTTCTTAGCTTATAGTTTAGTTTAGTTTACGGTTTTGTTTACTTGCATTTCCATTTCGTTTTTCATGTTTTCCAATAGTAGGAACCTACCCTTGTGCCCTATAGGAACAAGGGAGCCATTCCTACTCCTACAATGAGGAGAAATCCTCACTGCAGTAGCAACTCTACATTTATCGCTCTTATCCCAAAGGAAGTTAATCCTTCTTCCTTTGATAGGTTTCTCTTTTGCTCGGTAAGTTGATCTCTCCACTCTAAGGGGGATTCGTTAAAGGCAGACACCTAGTGGATAATGTCATTCAATTCCAAGAAGCTCTTTATTCAAGATTTCAAAGGAAGGAGAAAGGTATGTTAATAAAGTTGGATATGAAGAATGCCTTTGACCAAGTAAAGCTAACGTTCCTTTATGATGTTTTGATCTCATTTAGTTTTTTCCCTGATTTTGTAAATCTAATCAAAGCATGTACAGATAAGCCATGTATTGCACCATTAGTAAATGGTAGACCTTATGATTTTTTTAAAGCAACAAGAGGCCTCCATTAAGGCTATCCGTCGTCTCCTTTCCTATACATCTTAATGGTTGAAATTCTGCAGCAGAAAGCTCATAGTAGAAAAGGAAGTTGGATATATATCGAGCATTAAGACTGCTAGGGGTATGGATCCAATTAATCATGCACTTTTCGTAGATCAATCTCTTCTTCTTGGAGGGGCCTCAATGAATATTGCTCAGGCTTTCAATGTTATCTTGCAAAAATTCTGCCTAATTTCAAGAGATTTGATTAACAAAAACAAAGGCGATGTTAATGGATGGGATGTTGAGCACTTGGCTATTCTTTGAATAGCAGACTCCTTGAAATTTCCTGGCTTTGAAAAGTGGGAGAATATTAAGTATTTGGAGCTCCCATTAACTCTCGGTTCGTCCTCTCCTTCTCTTTGGCTTGATGTGCTGGCTAAGTTAAAGGCAAAGATCGCTTCTTGGGGTGGCCAGTGGTTAACCAAGTTTGGGAAATTGATATTGACTAAATCATTACTTTCAACTCTTCCAATTTTCCAATCCTCTCTGATGCTATCCCTAAAGTATATCTTGGCCTAGATTTCTAAACTATTGAGAGATATTCTTTGGAATGTCGGAAAAGGTGGCCAAAACAAGATCCATTTGGTAAGATGGGATGTTCTTAAGCATCCCTTCTTAGAAGGTGGATTACAAATTCATGATCCTTGTCTAGATAATTTGGCAATGAGTGGAAAGCTGATTTGGCAGCTATACATGGAAAAAAATCATCATTTCAGTAGGATTTTATGGATGAAATACCTAAAAGGTGGCTCAATGAGAAATGTCACCTCGGCTAATACCCCAATAGGATTTGCTATCTGGAACTCCTGCAGAAAAGGATTTGAGTTTTTTAATCAAAATATTTATAGATCCCTGGGAAATGGGAAGAGGATCCATCTCTGGGAGGATAAAATATCTGGGAAACCCCCTCTCTCCAATACCGCTCAGTTAACAGAGATTATGAATTGGGCAAGAAATAAAGGTTTGCTTCATTTGGCAGATATTAGCTCTTGGGACAGAGATGGAAATTGGGTAGGATGGTCACTCCTGGAACTCCCTCTGATTTCAATTCTAAAAAACTTTATTGTTCTCCACTCTATCTGGTTTCTCCCCTATCCATATCTCTCATAAATATTGCTGGAGATGGGGTTTTGATGGTTATTACACAACAACCAAAGGTTTCAAGGTTCTGCAAAAAATTCACTCCTCTTGTCTTTCTCCTACAATCTGGAAAAATGTATGGAATTCATATTGTCTACCGAAGGTAAATTTTTCCACTTGGTTACTATTGAGCAACAATATCTTAACAGGCGATAATCTCTCAAAAAGAGGATTATATGGTCCACTTCACTGTTTCTTCTACAAAACATCCTTGGAGACATCCGATCACCTTCTCGTTGACTGTGTCTTTTCCAAAAATGTTTGGGCTCATGTTCTCCTCGAGGTTGAGTTCTCGTTTCCAACTCACTACGTGTTACTCTGCTTGGCACATTCGACATCCTCTGAAATCAATCATTGTAGTTTTGCATTCTAATTGGCACTCAATTTTGAAAATGATGTGGTGGTCTTTGTGGTTAGATAGAAACAGTTGCATTTTCAGTAATCAGTGGTCGATTTCCCAAATTGTGGCCTTCAAAGCATTATCTTGTTTTTCAGAGTCTATTGGCTCCTCTTTGCCAGTCTCTTTGTGGTTGGGTTCAAGTTCACAAGCTGTGCGGAATAAGTTGAGCTGCGTTAAGCCTGTCAGCCTTCCTTCCTAGAAGTTTCATGGGAATTATGGTGCATTAAATTATTTTTGGACGAGCTCTTCCTAAGCGTCTATTTTCCTTGATGGCGCTTCCAAGGGGAACCTTCGAGTCTCTGGAGTGGGGGGCTTAGTCTTCTCTCCAGACAAATTGTCCACTTTTAGTGTATCTGGGAGCTTGGTTTCATGTCTAAAAACCAGGATGAAAGCTACATACTTCTCTTGGAGTGTTAGTTGGTAAAGGATAAAGGATATAAGTCTGTTCAAATCTTTGGCGATTCTGAGATGTTGATAAAAGATCTAAATTTAGCTGACGACCTTAATAATTCTTCTTTGAATTTAATTTTGGAGAGAATCAAGATTATATTGAAATATTTTGATAATTCATACTCTTTCCACATTCTTCAGGACCAAAATAATTTAGTAGATGATCTGGCTAACAAAGCTTGTCATCCTCCTCAAGGATTCCTTAGCATTAATGGGGAACCTGAATATTTCCATCCTATCCCGTAATTCATGTGGTTGAATATTGTTTAAATGGGTGATCTTATCACTCTCTTCAATGATTTGTAAAACCTTTGGTTACTTATAATTTTGTAATTAGGTTGATTGGTTATTGCCAAAAAAGACCAACAGTTCTTCTTATAATAAATTTACCTGTTTTTCTTAAAAAAAAGAAAAAATTGAGTGGCCACAAACTAGAAATCAAGAACTTTAATGTGTTTGGATCTCATGCATGGGAACACATTGCTTCATAAAAGAGGAGGGCCTTAGAACCCAAACTTGGAAAGAGTGAATATTTGTGGGATACCCTAATGGTGTTAAGGAGTATATATTTCTATATCCTTTCATTGAAAATATTTTAATTGAAATGAGTGTCAAATTTGAAGTGAGACAATTTCATGTAGTTGAGGAAGAATCTACTACAAATCTAATTCATATTGATGCAAATATCATTGGAAGCTCTTCAATTTCCTTAGATAATATTTTAATTCCATATGAACAAATGGAATTTATTGAAATTAATGGATATGCTGTTGCATATTTGGCAGTTGAACCACTTTGGGAAGAAAAATCACTTCAAGTTGTAGGTAATATAGTTCTAAATCCAACAATTTCATTGAGGACTCACTCATAGTTCTAAGGTTCTCCTCAAGCACTAACTACTAAATAAACCTTGATTGCCATCCATGATTATATGGTCATTTTACAAATATATTATCTTATATAGAATCTATATGAAACTATATTGGGATACTAGTATATTGGATGAGGAGTATCAATATCTATAAGAGAAACAAACTTGCACTACAACAAAATACCCTTTTAAGGGTGGTTTTGTCTTTTGGTTACTTTTCTAAACCCCCACACAAACGTTTTTTTAGGTCTTTCGGGGAGATTCTTAACCCCCCCACTCCCCACAAAAGTCCAATTCTCAAGAATTTTGGGGGCGCTTTTTAAACCCCCCCCCCCCCCCCAAAAAAAAAAATCATGTTGGAGTTTTAGGGTGGGTTTGGAAAGAGATCTTAGTTCAAATTACAACATACATCATAATACATAGTAACCACATATAGCAGAAGATAAACCCCAAGAACAAAGGAGAAACTCCTCCAAAGATAGGGAACCCCATAAAAAAAATTCTTCTAGCTTGTAGCGAACTTCTTCCTTGAGTGGAGTGAACTTGGTTGGGTGAAAATGAGTGAGGAACCTTGTTATTTATAGTTGACTTTATGTTTTCTTTTTCACTTTAACTAGGGCCTGCAAATTACACACTTAGTCTAGTATGACTTGTCTTTTATGCATAATAATCATTGTTTATTATTATATTTTCTAAGGCTGACTTGGTGAGGATGCCTCACATAGCTACTAGATCAACACTTCCTCTTAGATAGGGAAGAATCAACATACTAGAACATGTATGTATATCATTTGTATATCAAAACTGTCTCTAACATCTCTATATCATATACAAGTTCTTCCAACACAATCTCAGTACATTGAGAAGTGTCAACAACTCCACCCAGTCCATCAAGGAGTCAATATGCACCAACTCAACCCTGGCCATTGGGGAACCTACACGTAACAAATAAAATTATTATATCAAGGAGTCAACAACTCAACCCAGTACATTGGTGGGTCCACATACACCATCTCAATCCATTCCATTGGAGAGCCTACATGTAATATCTGCCAATATGCACCAACATGCACTAGTATGCACCAGCATGCACCAACCTCGCCACCCCATCACAGGGTGTCTCGATCAGAGATCTCCCCACTGCGTCTAAGAGTTTCTAGGAGAATGCACTAAATTTCTCCATCACATCACATGATGTCCAAGAGATCTCTCCACTTAGTCATAGAGTGTCCAAGAGCATGTGTTGGTCTCTCCATCCCTTCACAGGATGTCCAAGAGATCTCCCACTCCATCGCAGAGTGGTTAGGAGAATGTAGTGGACTCTCCACCTCTTAACAAGTTGTCCAAGAGATATCCCCACTGTATAATAGAGTGTTTGAGATCATGTTTTTTCCTATCCACTCCTTCACATGGTGTTTTAGAGATATACTCACTCCATCACAAAGTGTTTGGGAGAATGTAATGGCCTCTCCACCCCTTCACAGGGTGTCTGAGAGATCTCCCCACAACATCATAGAGTGTATGAGACAATGCAGTGGTTTCTCCACCCCTTCATAGGGTGTCTAGGAGATATCCCCATTTCTAAAGTTAATTGAAGATGCCAAGGAACCATTGTACCTAGGTTGCACTAGTTTCACTAAGCTATCGACCACTGTGAAATTGTACAACCTTAAAGTGAGAAATGGATGCTTGATGCAAGTTTCACCCAGTTGTTGAAGTTACAAAGAGAAATGATTCCAACAAGAGATACACTTCCAAAATCTGCATATGTTGTAAAAATTTTGATCAAATCATTGGGGTTGGACTATGAAATGATACATGCATGCCACAATGATTTCATTTTATATTGGGCAAAATATGAAAAAATAAATGAATGGCCAACATGTGTTGAATCAAGATGGAAGGTTGATATTCGTTCTAAAAAGGTGTGTATAGGTGTCCCAACCAAAGTGCTGAGGTATTTCCCTATAGTTCCAATGTTGAAGAGAATGTATAGGTATGATTTTGAACTCTTATAATTCCATTATATCATACACCTTCATGTACTACCAACCTACTAAAAAATCATCTTCTTTAATCTAGTATGCATTGCAATGTATATATGGTTCTTTATGTTTTTGTTACATCTCTACATATATTTCACAGAAAATGAGGTGGCATCATGAGAATGCAAGTAAGGATGGAATAATGCGCCACCCAGTTGATAGCTCGACATGGAAAACTATAGATTCTAAATGGCCTGATCCTCACAATGTATGACTTGCAATGGAAGTGGATGGATTTAATCCGTTTGGAAACTTGAGTAGTACTCATAGTGTATGTCCAGTAGTACTAGTCACATATAACCTTCCCCCATGGTTATGCATGAAAATGAGCTTCTGTTTGTTGTCATTGTTAATATCTAGTCCCAAGAAACCAAGAAATGACATAGATGTTTATTTGGAACCATTGGTAAATGAACTAAAACTAACATCGGATGAAGGGGCAAGGACATACGATGCTCATTCCATGCTCATTCAAGGCCATTCTTTAATATGAAGGCTATATTGATGTGGGTAATCCATGACTTTCCTGCTTATGGAATTATTTTTGGTTTCACAACTAAAGGGTTTTGCGCATTTCCTATATGTGGAAGGAACAAAGATTCAATGTATCTCAAATGTAGTAGGAAGTGTGTGTACATGGGACATAAGAGATATCTTCCAATAAATCATAAGTATCGTTCACAAAATGACCATTTAATGGGAAGTATGACCATCTCATTGCACCTAAAATTGTACAAGTGTCAGATATTTTTGCAGAAACAGAAGGAAGGGAAGAGAAATGGAGAAATACTAAAAGTAAAAAAGGAAAAAGAAATTTAAAAAAAGGTGAAAATTCAAAGACTTTCGTGTGGAAGAAAAGGTCAATTCTATTTAATTTACCATTTTGGGAGGTATGTGCACACATTAACTTAAGGCCTAAAATGTACGATGCTTGAAGGATTTCATTGTGTTTAATTTGAATATATTGTTTATTTTTTCTTTGATTTTATAATTCATTAATTTTTTATACGGTTCGATGTAGAAAATCCTAGTGTGTCACATTTTAGATGTAATGCACATAGAAAAAAAGTATGTGAAAGTATTTTTGGAACCCTTCTGGATATAAAGGATAAATCAAAGGATGGGAAAAATTCTCATGATGACTTACAATAGTTGGGTATAAGGAGGTCACTATGGCCACAACAAAAAGGAAACAACATATTTCTTCCACCCGCACGACACACTCTTTCAAAAAAGGAGAAAGAGAGTCTTTGTGTGTTTTGTTCACATTAAAAGTTCAAGATGGATATAATTCAAACCCTATAAATCATGTATCTATGAAATATCTCAAGCTTCATAGTATGAAATAACATGATTTCCATGTTCTCATGCAAAAATACTTCCAGTAGCATTGCGCCATGTCTACAAATTTTTTTTTGAAACACTATTTGTAGGCTTTGCTTCATTTATAGGTGAATTTGTGCAAAAATGGTGGAACCAACGGATATTGATAACTTACAATATAATGTTGTGGAAACTTTGTGCTTACTCAAATAATATTCCTCCCCTTCATTCTTTGATATAATGATACATTTGAGTGTACACCTCGTGCGAGAGATACGTTATTGTGGACCAGTTGCATATCGATGGAGGTACCCTTTTGAAAGGTCGGTGAAATTTTATTAAGTGCAAATCCACATAAATTCCAACATTTTATGTGCATATAATAATAATACATTACTAACAACTCTTTATTCATACCTTTTATTTCACTACAAATCGTGTTTTTTTTTCTAGGAACATGAAAGTTTTCAAAAGTTATGTGAAAAATAAGAAGAGGCCCAAAGGATGCATAGCTGAAAACTACATTGTGGAGGAATCCATAAAATTTTGTGTTGGATATGTTGAAGGTATGGAATATATTGAAAGCATGCCTAGTATAAATGAAGCTTGGGACGACAAAGAAGGAGAGGTTGGACAATATGGGAAGGCCTTATCTAGTGGAACTACTATTGAATTAGATAAAAACTAGTTTGTTACAAGCCCACAGATGGGTCTTGCACAACATAGATGAAATTCAACCTTGGATAGAGGAAGTAATAAGCACATCCTTATGAAATTATTTTTTATTATAATATATCACAATATTTTCATAAATTGTTTATTGACATTACTTGAAATTAGGATGCACTTGACAAAAATTACCAATAGTAACATCCAAGCCCAAAAGGATTAAGTCTTACTACAAAAGCTCCACAACCAACAATTTAGTGATTGGTTAAGAAAATAGGTAATGGTATGTTCTTCATATTAGATTTAATTGAACTTCATTTATCAAGACTATTATGATGTATGAAGGTGATATTCTTTTAATATAGTTTGAAATTGCATGGTTTTCTAACGACATTTAAAATTACAGGTGGAAGGAAAATAAAATATTTATGATACCCTTAAATGGTTGGCACGTGGCCAAAGGAAATATGCAACTAAGTATGATGGCTACTTAATCAATGGGTGTATATTTCATGTTAAAAGAATAGAAAATGTCAGGGCCACCCAACTTATTCTTCATAATTCCTATCCACCCAACTTATTCTTCATAATTCCTATTAATTCCTCTGCATATGGTGAAGATTTTTAACTTTTAGTAATTAATGTTAAAATTACTACAATAATATTACTAATAAAATTCAAATACCAATTTTAATAATAATTGGTTCTATGTTTGTATTGGACATTATCATATATGATTTTTATGATATAGTATGATATTTATATCCCTTTCGTATTCAAATTTTTTAATGGCCATAATGCATGCAGCTGAAACACTCTCTTTTGGTTAAATTCTATTCAACGCTAAACCTTGTTGCCAGTTGATAGAAACTGCGACAAAACACATGCACAATGGAATCAATATAATTCCAATGAACATCAATATTCTAGAATATAGGATATCCTCATTATATTTTCAAACAATTAATTTATTGTTGCTTGAAACAATTACCTAGGAGTCTAGGACGTGACCTTCCTAAACCCATCATGTTTGGTGTATGCTCAATTTTTAAGTACAAACTAACAAGAAAATATATACAGATGACATTACTATTCATAAAATTATGGAATTGAAAACTATTGAGGGAAAAATTATAGATAACATTACTATTCAGACAATATAAGACAAATTAGGAAATGTTTTACCCGATCCAAAAACTACTAGGGAAAAAACAGTGAATGTCACATCAGGGCTGCAGAACCAATAAAGTTGTTTTTATGGGGATATAAATTACCTGAAATAGGAATGTATAACAAAAACATTTTTAACATATTTTCCTACAGAAGCAGACAATATGAACAGTGAACACACATTCTCCCTCCAATGTGTGTTGTTAACAAATTTTACCAATGCTTCCCCAAAGAAGACATAATTCTCCATATACTCAATTGGGGTCAGTTGAATAAAGAATTTGAGAACACCTAAGAAAACACTTGGGAACGAATACATGTTCATGTTGAAGAGTACCCAAAGAAAATATACTCATCTCTCCATTCAGAAATGGTAATAACATTGAAATATTAGCAGTGTACTACCATAAACAATGACTATAAATATGCATGAGAGATTACCTATCAGAAGAGTTGTGAGACAGTGTTGTACGAGTAATAGGGTTAGTGTTGTAAGAGTATTGGGGTAGAATAGACACCAAAAAATCAATGGAGAAGAGTTTAAGGGTTGCTACAGGAATCCCCATTGAGAATTGTAAATGCCACCATGAAGAGTGGAGTATCACAAATTGAGTTGAAAAGCTTCCAAGTTGAAGGAAATTGTCAGAGTGATGTCATGGGCATGGAGTTGTTCGTCAAGACATAGTATGATAGAGTAGAGATGCCAATGCTATCTGTGAGAAATTGTGATTTCCTATGAAGAGTTGATGCCAAACATGGTTCTTACTAATAGGAGAGACACCATAGGTGAATATTTGTCCATGAGGTAGTCACCATATGTGCAGAAAGTGTGAGAGTTTATCCTAGATGGAGCCACCAAAGTTCCAAACAAGAATCCAAACTGAGGAAGATACATGAAAGTGAAGAGTGCTACAAAAGAGAGTTTGTCCATCAGTATGTGGGGTTAATGAAAGGAGTTGTGCTGAGGTGATGCCGCTGAAGAGAAAAATCCATGACAAATTGTCATTGTCCAATCCTTACTAATCAACAAACATGAATTACCTTATCGAATTAACAAACAATGAGGTTATTGCTGACAAAATCAAGAGATGATTTAAATGTCATTATGAGGAAATTGCCATCGTGAATATGAGTTCCATCTAGCGCATTAAGAGCCCAAACACTATGAGAATTGTTAGTATATATTAATTAGAAAATCTTAGATTAGGAGTTTCAACACTAACTACAGGAATTGTAACCATGGGTATTGTCAACGCCATGAAAAACTGAAGAATGTGACCACTACGAAGATATCCTAAGCCAACAGAGACAGACATCAGAAACAAAGAAACATGATGTGAGGCTAGAATAAATACTAAGTATGTTCGTAATATCATAACAAAATAAATATATTTGTTTCATTTTTTTCAAGAAATAAGAAATCCATCTAACCGTCAATGCAGCCTCCAATTCTTTTTTATTATATTGAAACTGATGGCGTTCTCCATTTGTAGCAGCAGAAAATCGCCCTATGTCTTTCTTCAGTGGTCCTTCATTTTTTTCTAAATCCTTCATTTATTGATTTTATGATATCCAAATATATTTGAAATATTTTCTCTGATGTGGACTGCTTGATAGTTCACAGGGTCTACCCAACATGTTTTCCTTGGAGTAATTGACTCATCAAGAGATTTCACTGTATTCAGTTTTGAACTGCTCCAAAGTCTAGGATTCCTTGCAAACATCTCTAAAAACCTTGTTGTAAGTCTTCTTCATCCAAGTTCATCCCAAGAAATACGATATTATTTGTTCTTTTCTCATTCAAATCCCTATGCTTTGTCAGGAGAGCTATGTCTGCATGTGCTGGAGAGGTTGCAATTGTTTTAATGGATCTAGTGGCAATTGGTGTGACTGGACAAGATGATGCATACAAGATTTTTGTAGATGAAAATTCTTATACTAAATTCTTTGATAAGGACAAGAAGTCAGTTAAGGGACATGAGGAATCATTAGAGTAAATTTGGGGTCTAAAATGGGCCTTATAAGAAAACGAGCCAACAATAATTTTTTGTGAGTTGGAATTCAAGAACCAATAGAATTTCAATAAAATGGTTCAACCATAATGGTTGACTTGCCATATTTGTCATAAAAAAAATACTTTTTTTGTTCATATTTTCAACATATCTCCCTGTGTGTTTACTCAAATTTCAAACAGGAGGGCTCCTTGGATGCATAATTTAATTCCACATCCAATGAGTACCCACATGACATACTTTTGATGAACCCTGCCACCCCAAAAACAAGAAATACATGAAAATGTGATAATGACATAATCATCATGTTTTTTTAGGTATTTCTTGTTTTTGGGGTAGCAAGGTCCATCAAAAGTATGCCATGTGGGTACTCGTTGTATGTGGAATTAAATTCTGCATCCAATGAGCCCTCACATTTGAAATTTGAGTAAAAACACAGGGAGATATGTTGAAAATACGAACAAAATTAGTAGTTTTTTCCCTTCTTCCTCCAAAATTAATAACTATTATTTTATTATTTTCCTTCGGAGGCCCATTTTAAACCTCGAGTTTCCTCTAATGGTGTCAAAGTAGACACATTGATCCAAAAAGAAGTAGGAGGCATGTGTCATGTCTTTTTAGTTAGAACTTGAAACCTCTTACATATGGATGTGGATACTATATAAAAAGACCAAATTGGTGTCTTCAGAAAGATGCACTGTATCCCCTTCCATTATATACTACTCAATGGTCTCTTGTTGGCCATGGGATTTACCTATCCTCCCTGGAATTGACTGTCTTGGATTGACTAGGCACAACAAAATATAGAGATCATGAGACATAATATACAAGAGAAATAATGACAAATGATAATCCAAATACAAATAATTTTCTTTTGTTGTTTTGTGGGATCCATCTTGATCTATGCATCCTTGAAAAAATCATAGGAGTCCTCTGACCTTCATATTCTTCATTTTCAGATTCCCATTAAAGAAATTGCAATCTTGATCTTCACACATTACCAAGAAAAATCGCATCATCTTGATAAATTCTTCATTGGTGCATACATGGAGAGTACAAGAAGAAGAAATCCTTTCAACGATCCTCTGTACTTTCTTCAAAATCATAATTCCTTGACTTTATTGTGTGGAGTATATGCATTGATATCAATAGTTAAGGCTTGGTGTTTTCTCTTTTTTGATCCGCAATAGTTTTTGGCATAATGACCATACTTCTGACATCTAAATCACTGAATATGAGAAATATCCTTATTCTTATTTTGTTTTGGATTAGGACTTGATATTTCACCTTTGTCTTTTCTTCCATTAAACTTTCTTTTCTTACCTTTTCCCTTCTTGGGAAATTTGGATCACCCACTAATACTCTGAATGAATGGTTCCCAGGAGAAGGGGAAACCACTAAGAGTCATCATGATAAGTTCTCTATCTTCAATCGATTCTACAATGGTTCTCAATTGATCTCTTAGTTTAGAAATATTCATGAGGTAGGATGCAACTGAGTCTAAATTTAACATCTTGATGTCATAGAGTTGCGGGATAGAGGTAAAGAGAGAAAGGGAGAGAGGGAGGGAAATAGGGATGGAGGGAGCAGGTTGGGAGGGAGAGAGAGGGGTGGGGGTCTGGTGTAGGTGGATGATTACAAGGGGAGAAATAGAGAGAGAGAGGGGTTAGTAAGGGTTATGGGGCTGAGGGGAGAGAAAGAGAAAGAGAGATAAGGGAGGATACTAGTAGGTGTGGGATTAGGGTGGTGGTGGTGGTGTTGTGTGTGTGTGTGTGCGCACGTGCAAAAGGGAGAGAGAGAGAGAGAGAGAGGGTGTTATGGTTATGGGTAGGAGAGGGGTTGGGGTAGAGAAGGATATAAATATCAAGTTTAGGGGTTTTGGGAGGAGGAGGAAGTTATAGATGATAGGGGGTAGAGAGAGAGAGAGAGGAAGAGGGTGATTAGGGGTAGTGGGGAGGAGGGGGGTTGGAATATTGAAAAATATAGATATCGAGGGGGTTAGGAGTTTGGTTAGGAGGGAAATTAGAGAGAAGGGGGATATAGGGGTAGAGAGAGAGAGATATGGGAAAGTGATTATTAGTAGGGGGAGAGAGATGATAATATACATAAAGGTAGGGGGGATAAGGGTTAGAGGCATTGGGAGGGAGAGAGAGAGAGGAGTTAGTAGGGGTAGGGTGTGAGCAGTAGGGAGAGAGAGAGAAGGG
>LPNX010545648.1:21513-33169 GCA_001517045.1 Pseudotsuga menziesii | reverse complement strand
TGAGACACCCTTGGTTTGGAGAAGTCTTTTGTGGAAGGAGGCACACCATGTAGGAGGATACTTTATTATGATGTTATTTTCTTTAGTTTGGTTGTTTGTGCTGTGGTGAGGAGTGGGTTTCATTAATTTATAGAAAGTGCTTGCTTAAGTGTATGAATTCCTTAGAACTAAAGTTTTGTATTTTGAGATTGTCATCTTTGATGTTCAGGACTTTTACAATGCATTGTGACAGCTGCAAGAAGTGCATGTTTTTGGGATTTTTTTGGTTATTCAGCTTACAATTATTTTCTATGGGTTACGAAGGGTGTATTTTATATGCATTTTTGCAGAGGCCTTCATTTTTTGTCTTTGTTCTCTTTCAAGCTCTGGTGGATGAAAGAGAGGATGGGTTCATATGGGAAAGCTATCCCATTTGAGACTCAGATTTTGCTAGTCGAGGGTAGCAAAGGTTCACCTTTGAGTACTGGTGTAGGTGATGGCATTGGAGAGCCAACAATCTATATTGTTTTCCTGCCACTATTGGAAGGATATTTCAGAGCATTTTTTCAAGGAAATGAAAACAATGAGCTCGAAATCTCTTTGGAAAGTGGTAAGAATTGCAAAGATTATGAATGGTATAAATTTATTATATCTAATACATGTAAGACTTAACATAACTCTAACTGTAAATTCTCAAGAGAAAATTAGTCTTTTTTATTTTCTCTTGAATTTACTTCATATTTGGCATTCCAAGAGATCTTGTTGTTGAAACAACTCAATGATTTTATTCAATTTTTCTTGGGGCTGGAACTGATCCATATGAAGTGATTACTAGTGCAGTAAAGTGAGAACCCTTGCTATGTTTCAACTTTTGTATTTTATTTCCTTCCTTTTGGAACTTCTCATATTCCATCATCAATACTATATGAATAACATCAATTGTTGCTAGCGCAGGGCTGCAGAGAGGCATTCTAAAACCTTTGTTCATCGTGAAAGAAAGACGAGTAATTTCTCATGGAATTGAACCTTGGTTTTTTCCAACGATGTCTGAATGTGTTCTGTGTGCTAAAACGTTTAGCTCACATTGAATCTTAATTGAGAATAACAAGTATCTGTGTACTATTTTACTAAGTCATTATAAGTCTTTGTTGGTTCACTGTTAGCTTAGAGTTTTGATATTTGTCTTGCAGTTACCTGACATACTCAACTGGTTCAGGTGGTGTGCAAGGGATGCATTTTACACAGATGTCTCAGCTGAGGGAGTAAAACAAGGTCTAGAAAGGTAGAATGTTTTTCCAGGCCACTTGTATGTTCTATAAATGTATATTAACTTGTGTAGATATATAGTTACACAGCGACATTATCCTGAAGGTCCAGTTTAAAATGATTATTGTTTTTTTATTTCTTTAACAGTCTAGAGAAAGGGAGCATCTCTTCGAAGTTTCTGCTTATCGATTATGGTTGGAAATCTGTTGAAATGGACCCTAATGCAAAGCCTCCTCAAGTTGGCTATTCAGCAAAGTAGGTTTGATCTCCTTTTTTGTTTGAACTATGACATTTGGAGACAATAATTCATCTCTATTTGTTGTTCAAAGATAATTTCCTTTCAATTCTTGGCTTTCTAATGGAACTCTAATCATTCTATGGGCTCGTAACTCAGTTTTGAAAATCAGCTGACACATATAAAATAAAATTGCAAGTTTTATAAATATTGGTGAGAGACAAGAGGATTCTGCTTTGGGCCACAGACACATTGTTACAGAATCAAAAGAGAGCCACAATTTAAAGTAAGATTCTTTAGCTGTCCATCAAGAATTAGTCAATTAATACTCCTTATTTATCTATATGCTTTAAACCTTGCATTATAGCTCTTGCCTCATGAATGCATAAGTTACATTCTTTGTATAGTTAATAGATGATATATTCAAAATTTTATTTTAATACGCATACTACTTCCCCCCATAGTTGATTTCGCATGCTACTATGTTCTGAATTTATATTACATTTGTATCATTCTAGGTACATTTATGTTTGGCATGCTATCACTGGTTCCTGGGGGTTCCTGGGCATGCTATAAACTCTAGCATTCTAGTATACACAAGAAAAAGCACAATCGTCAGTAATTGTAACTCATACAGCCAATGGGATGAGACATGCTTCAGTTACGGGGTCATTGGTGTCCTCAGGGGTGGGCCCCTAACCACCATTGGTTGGTTCTGAATCAAATTGCAAACAACTCAACATTACCGTTCATGTTCTAAAATGAATTCACATTTTCCAGCATCAGCTACCTCAAAAGGAGAAATGTCTTCCATAGTCCTAAGAAACCAGACCAGTGCTACTCTGAATTTTGAAAGAAGTGGTAAAAAAAGAAATTGCAGTGGAATTTGGTAAACCATATATATAACCAATATGGATTTCAAAACTTGGCATTTTATTTGGCTCCAAATCCAAAAAAAACTTATCTCTACCCAGAGCAATTGCAGGGAATTCCATCTTTCATCCAGCCTGATCCACATTTATAACAAAACTCGTAACCACACCTAAAACACCACCCACAACAATATTTTTCAGCTAGCCTTCTGCTTTAGATACATAAACAATAGCCCTTCAATTTCTTGTAATGAACAACAAATTGCAATGGCAGTTTTCATTACTCAGAGTTTTTTACATAAGTGGTGTTTAAATGGCTGGTATTTTTTCTATTTGCACTAAGTTTCCTACAGTTTTAGTCTAGAAACAGAGTTGCATGCTCACTACCCACATCTTTGAACTTTGAAACATAAACTTAGACTGGTTTTCACTTAGTTCAAAACCAATAATGGGTACTTACAAAACTATGTAATTCAGGAAACAGACTTTCTAAGCCATGGACAATTAGTTAGTAGCTTTGCTTTTTATCTGGTAATACTCAGGTATCCATGGACACAAAGTAAAGACACCATAACCACAGCTAATTGAAAAGTGTTGTATCAACAAGAAGTTAAGATGAGGACCATCAGCTAATTGAAAAGTGTTGTATCAACAAGAAGTTAGGATGAGGACCATCATTTTTTTCAATCAGAAGAAATAATTCACAGCATCCCTACTTGAAGGCAATTATATTTAAGAAAATAAGGAGCTTTACCAATTTACTGACCTGCAAATCATATGAGAGCATACAAAAATTCTTTCAATGATATGTTTGCAGCTTGCACACCGTTGCCATCCACTCTATTTGGCAAGCTTGAACAACATCAGATCACATTTCTCTTTCTCAGAATCTGACAATTTCTGGAATTCAGAACAATCTAAACCTGCATGCCATGGCACACCACATTGAGCACAGAATAACCTTCGGCATTTAGGGCATTCTGATTCTTTAATTGCAATAGCAACAGCTGCCCCACTTGAGCTTCCTGATTCATCAGGCACAATATCCTTCAATAAGAGTGCCGAGCAATCCCGAAAAGGGCAATAGAACTTCTAAGAAAGAGGAATATCACCTTCCTCTCTTCTTTTGGGGCAATTTGTAACTCACTTCTGAATATCTTGTGCTGATCAATTTATGTGTTGGATGATCATGTTCCATATCACATTTTGAATCATTACAAGAGTTTTTTTGGAGTTGGTTAAATATATTTGGGCTTCTATTTAAACTTACCTTCTTTTGTACCATAGATGATTTCATACTGATAAGAGTTCTATTTCATTGTGATATGCTTCAAAGCACAGATTTAGATGATGAGGTGTTGTTTGATGCCACACAAGGTCTAATGGAAAGGCTTGCAATAGAAGCATATGAAGTTTCCATGGTAATTCCAATAAGAAACCTTGTAAATGTAGTTCTTAGAGAATGTTAGTCCATTGGTTTTGACTGCTATGTTGTCATTTATCCACTGAAAAGTTGAAAACAGAAGCTAGGATTATGGAGGGTGACGTAGGTAAAGCACTTTGTCATGAAACTGTAAGAATCAATCCTGCTGCACTTGTAATGGGAACAAGAGGACTGGGGATAATCAAGAGGTAAGAACCTTTTATTTTGAATACTCTACATCTCCTTGTAAGCTTAAAGTTGTGATTATAAGTGACTTGGAGCTATTGTTTATAAAACACAACTGTGACCAACAAGAATACTGTTGATGAATCTGATGGGCCTCTTTGCTTTTCCTTTTGCACTAGTCATTTTTTCATTCACCCAAAAAATTCAGAGTAAATCCATGTTTATGTTCTCTTTGAAATTTCTCTCTTGCTGGAAGCCATCTCTGCATTCAATCAATTCCTTCTATAATCTTGTCATTTTGAAGGACAAAATAGAGTTAAAAGTGCCAGTTTTTAAACAGATAAATACCCTCCAGCAAAGTAATAGATTGTAATGACTTGCTTATCAGCCTGAATGAGCAATCAAAGGACCCCGGAAGAAGTTTGATTTCATTGAAGCCATGCTGGCCCTAAATCTATAAAATGCTATGTCGTGCAATTTAGATCATGTGACAGATATTATTCCCACAGTCCTAGAGATAGAGAAGCACACATGGAGCTAATTTTCTGTGCATCAACCAAAATATAGTGGACCCAATTTGAGATGAGTTAAAAAATTGTTATGCATTTGATATTTACCGACTGTCCACTACATCTCCATTTGTAACCTTCATCTATGTGCATTTTTATCTTGTAACACGAAAGCTCCAAAGATTGTGTGAATGTGAATTGCATTTGTTTTGAATCCAGCTCTTAAGAATCTGGCAATGAAAAGAAAATGAAGAACACAAGTAGTAGGGATGCTGAAGAAAAGCTGAAATGCTAACTAATTTCAAGTTTGCAACACATATGCCATCATATCTACAATATTATTCTCTTTCTAGGCTTGCCTTTCACTTTAGGTGTCACATTGTATCATGAGAAATTTTTTGTTTGCATCCTATTTTGAAAGAAACTCCATGGAGTACTTGAGCCCTGCATTTATCTAATTGCTTGAAAAGCACAAAAGTAGAGCTGTTACAAGTATCTTGCAAATTATTTGAGCATCTTTGCAATCAAGATATAACTTAGGAAATTATTTGAGCAGACATGGTGCATGCAATGTTGAAATCTTGATAAAAGACATGTACACATTTTGCAGGAACTATAATTATTAGGCATAATAAGATCCATATAGGAAAGCTAGGTAAGGGCACATTCTCTAAATAAAACAAAACATAAGATTAAAGTATATTTGATAAGATTTTTTTGGAAAGAACACTGCTTATATTACACAAAATATATGCGAAAGGAGGACAATATGTAAAAGAGCAGGGACAAATAAATTAAAGCCAAATATGTAAAAGAGCAGGGGCTTAAAATGATTATGTACTGCTTATATTAGAATTTGCTTATATTGAACACTATATTAGAGATCTAGCTATTGAGAGTGTTGTGTGGGGCACAAGGGTTGAATGTTTAGATATCACTGGGGTTTCAGAGTTGAGGGACGAGTCATATATATCCAAATACATTCTCAGATCAAAAGGTGGTTCTCAGGATTGTCTGCATTGGTGTCTTCCAGGAGTTCCTGATACATGGAATGAACTCATATTTGCTAAGCTGTTGTTTCCACAACCAAAGAAGCTAGCAGCACAAACATGATGTGGCGACACTATGTTACTTTTTATTGGCCATTGCATAGGACTCCACTGATGGTTTATGGAAGCCAGTTAATAACTGGTTCCAACATGAACAGATCATGAATTGGAGGTTAATTGTAATAGAGCATAGTAAGTAAATTCACATTTCTTTGTGTCCTATTGTGTATTTGGATATAGCATATCATTCTTTAATTCCCAGAAGAAAGCATGACAAGGACTAGCAATAGATATCTTGTTGCAGTTGCCATGCTTTTCAAAGATTTTCCACCAAAACAGTTGGAAAATGCATCCTTGTAAGTTTCCTACTAGAAGAAAAGGAAAGTTATTCATTGTGGCATATTGAGTCACTATTTTTTTTAATTATCATTGTTGATCCTACTGAAAAGTTGGTTCCAGAGTCATTTTTCCTAGTTTTTATTTTTAATGTGATTCAGTATGCTGCCGCAGGCAGGCCTATACTTTTCTCCTATAAAATTGGATGCATGTACTTTTTGCCAGTCCCATTGGCCATTTTCTGTCAGTGGATATCTAAATATTAAATTTAAATAAAAATTCATGGATTTCAAATCATCTTTTATGATTGAAATTAAAGTGGGTATAAAGTAGGTATGATGTCTCCCATTATAGTTCCCTGATTTAGACCGATTGTGTGCTAGTAGGTTATTTTGAATCTTGGCAAATGCTTCATTTTATCATGTTCCTTTCATTTACTGGTCTTTGATTGCACATTGGTCATTTTCCAATTTAATTGTGTGCTGTGCACATAGGTCCTATTGAAGACCTTTATGCATGATTTTCCTATTTTGGATAGGTCGGTATTGAACACTGCTGCTGTCAACAGAAATAAGTAAACTTGCTTCCCCACAAAAAAACTACATTCTCAGTATCATTATAGATCTGGTGGCTACTAACTGAAAGTGTTAAATTCCCTTTAAAATTGGCTGCTAACTCAACACTAACTGAAGTTTTAAGTGCTCAGAACCTAAAACTAGAACTTAAACTCAACTTCTGCATGGTTTGTTTAAAGATGGGTAAAAGACAAGGTTTATGTTTTGACTACGCTCCTTTTGCATGCTACACTAGCCAATGTGCCCCCTCCTTTTGCAATATACTCTAGATTCTATCCATATATAAGAAGTGTTCTGCACATGTTGTTTATGAACACCATAACAAGTGCTTCTATCCTTTGCATGTACATCGACCTTGAAACCCTGTGCACCTTTGCTGCTGTGACTCAGGCCCAGGCAAGGAATATATTCACAGAAATTAACTTAATGCAACATGCCTTCTCTCTCGCAATATTGACAACAAATTCCTCAGCGCTGCTCACCTATCTTCATAGTTTCGAAACACAGGAAGAAACACTAGTTTCAGCTGGTTTGTTCACTAAAATTTTGACTGCATATTTTTCACAGGACAGAGCATTACAGCCGATCCGTTGAGTGTTACTATTTCTCCTTGAAAAAGTAACAATGCCATTATTTACTGACGCAAAGTATGTTAGCTGCCCTATGATTTGGATCTCCTACTCATTGTAGCCAATAAGTGCATTTCTGTGCTTGAAAAAACATTTTTCTACTATGACAAGTTTGTCAATCTCTGAAAATGGTTGGAATCTGCTCAGTGCCGGTAGAGATAAGGTACTATCTAATGGTAATTCTGGCAGGTTATAATTTTTTTATTTAGTTTATATGCAAACTAATAAATCAATTGGCCATTTCAATTTCATTAGTTATTGGTGAGATAGGCATGCAGAGTGGTTTTGGGTTGTCTGTGATGTCTATATGCAAAGCTGCTATATTTATGTATAGATATTTATTCATTTTACAAAGTACCATGCATTGCAGACAAAAATATAGCATTTGACTATGGCTTGGACATGATCTTTTAGAAAAAAAAATTGTATAATGGTACAGTGGTTAATAGGCACTTCAAACTTGTCCTTGTCCCTGAACTGGTGATTTGAAGGGTGTTTTGCTGAGATTGCATTCTTGATCAAAAATTTTTACTGAGATTTTTTTTGTTTTCAATTGAAAATGTCTATAATTTGGTTGATTGTACTATTCATAAACATAAGCTATGCTGGTGTGTTGTCTGGATTGCTCCTTGTTAAATGCCAGCATGCTGATATGCCTGTCTTTTTAGTTCATCTTATATTTTAACAATCTTGTATTGAATTTTGTCATTGTATATATATTTTAGGTTGTAAATATATGGGACCTGCGTGATTATCACTTCCGGGCAACAATACCAATGTATGAACCACTAGAAGCTGTGTGTGTTCTCCCAAGTGGTTCTAGGCTGGTGTCTGTTATGAAGCAAAGCCAAACATTGTCTGAGAATCAGAAGAAAAGTGGTGCAGCCCCAGTGTATTTTTTGACTGTAGGGGAATGTGGCATTGTTCGTATATGGTATTCAGAAGGGTAAGCTGGTTAGCCACATCTACAAATTTTAGTTACTAACTGCAGTATGATTTTATGGAAGTGAAAATTTGAGATCATTGTTTATGCTATTCTATCTTGAAGAATGGTATTTTGAGTTTAACATCATCTCCAAAGCATTTGCTTATACATGTAACTGGTCTCAATTTTCCTTGCATTGTTTGCAGCGCTCTATGCTTATATGAACAGAAGTCCTCGGATGCAATCACTAGCTCTGACAAAGATGATATGAAGGGAGGCTTTGTATCTGCTGTCCTACTACCCCTTGCTCAAGGAGTGTTGTGTGTTACTACTGATCAACGCTTTCTCTTTTATGACCTGGGTGAGAATGATGAAGGAAAATATGATTTAAAGATAAGCAAGAGGATTATAGGTTACAATGAGGAGATCGTGGATTTAAAATTTCTTGGGGAAGAGGAGAAATTTCTTGCAGTTGCAACAAATCTGGAGCAGGTGTGACTTTTTAATAAGAGTTCTGGATTCCTCTTCAAGTTTTAGCAATGCAAAATTTGTTTTCTCTTGGTGTTTTAATTTGTTGTCTATTTTGTTATAGGCAAGGGTCCATGTAACTATTTTGTCTTGGGCATGTATGGTTTCTTGTAAAGTTTATACATAGAATCCAAGATTTTGAAATTAGTCTTATGTGGAATGTTAGTACAATGTTTATTGGAGCTGTTAGAAGTACACATTCCCCAGTGCTTACTATTATGTAGCTCATGAATTGTCTATTGGTGCTATATATATTTGGATGCGTGCATCTGTAATGTATTTATAATGGTTTTGTAAAATTTTACAATGATTGGAAAGCATGCTAAACTGCAGTAGGAAAAATTTATTTTTCATGTCTGGGAAATCCTCTCAACTGTGATTTCATGCTGCAATATTGGGATTGTCTCTGTAGGTTTGCATGTATGACCTTACATCCATGACATGTGTCTATGAGTTTCTAGGACACACAGACATAGTTCTTTGTCTTGATATTGTTGTTTTTTCTGGACATATTCTCCTAGCTTCTGGGTCCAAAGATCACACGGTGAGTATTTCACAGTTGGAACATATTTTTTTTAATTGCGTTTGCTTGAATATCTTTATTATTAGGTTATTGATTATCAACTTGTTTAAAATCATTGATCAACTAAATATAGCTGATTTGTAAATGCATTCTTTATTGCTGATTCATTATGTCGTTGATTACTTCTAATTTCATGTAATTAGTCTTCACTGTGTGGTATTGGAATTGTTAACATTATGTGGAAGATCTTTGTTTTTTCCAATGTTAAAGGTAAATAATATTGATTCCATAGTAATTGCATAAATTGGTATTCAAGTTTTGTAACAATCCCGCTAAATTTATTGTTAATCCACCTTTGTAAACCTACTGGAAGATGGTAATTGTACTCCCTATTATGACTTCTAAGCTTTTGCATAGTTCTTATTATAACTTGTTGTTCTCAGAATTGGTTCAGTAAGTGGATAAGTCTTGCTGAGTTGCTCTTGCATTGTCAAACTCGAGGTTAGGATTTCTTTTCTTTTGCAATTATTGACAGTAAATTGCTTTCATGGATACGAAGTCATTTTTTGTGGATTCAATTTTTATCCTTTTTAATCACATACTGAAAGATGCTTTGTGCTTTTGTTGCAGGTAAGAATTTTAGATACAGAGAGCAAATCCTGCATATGTGTGGAAGCAGGGCACATGGATGCTGTAGGAGCTGTTGCCTTCTCAAAGAAAGCTAAGAACTTCTTTGTGAGTGGGAGTAGGTTAGTAGACATTGCCCATGCCTAATCTGGTTTATCACAGTGTGAAAGATTTTCCACCCACATGTTTTGAGTGACACTTGCTCATCATTGGGATGAAATAGCGAAAATGAAAGCACATTGAATCAGTGTTACTATGCATATTCCATTAGCCATCTGTATCGAGGTCTTGCTTGGACATGATTTGGAGATTCATGGCACTTTTCACTATAAGGCTAAACTCTTATGATTATCCTTTACTTGAAACTGTCACAAAGTTGAATCCAAGAAATATGCAAGATGAATTTGCTATCCAATTATATGATCAACCACCCAAAAAACATGTTAAAAAGGACAACAAATCAACAAGGAAAATTTGTTAAAAAGAGAAATTTGAAAAGTTGCAAATAATCACAAATCTTTCTGGTTACTACATTCCCCATTATGAACATCAAGGAACTTTTTAGGGCTATAAGCTGAGGTCTGTATTTGCATGTTATTTGTGTTGAGTGAACTTTGTAAGCTCGTAGTATTTTGATTTCATATATACAAAAATATAGCAAGTATCAATACATTTTCTAAATGGTGGTTTCCTTGTATATCTTCAGTGATCGCACAATCAAAGTATGGAGTTTTGCTGGTGTACTAGGTTCTGGTAGTATTAGTAAGTCAAACAAGCTATCATCATAGGCTGCGGTTGCAGCTCATGATAAGGACATCAATTCTGTGGTCGTTGCTCCAAATGACAGCCTTATCTATACTGGTTCTCAGGTGTGTTAGATTATGAATTTGTTCTTATATCTGCAAGGACTTCTAGCGGAAGATGACTTCCATTGCAACATATTTAGTTTTTTACCCAAGTCTTATGCCATATTTTTAATCAGGATCGAACAGCTCATGTATGGAGATTACCAGATTTGGTACCAGTACTAGTGCTAAGAGGCCACAAAAGAGGGGTTTGGTGTGTAGAATTTTCACCTGTAGATCAATGTGTGATGACATCATCTGGTGACAAGACAATCAAAATATGGGCCTTATCAGATGTTTCTTTCCTGAAGACTTTTGAAGGTCATATTGCAAGTGTACTACGAGCTTCCTTCCTCACTCATGGAACACAGTTCGTTTCTTCTGGTATAACCTCCTGCCTGGCATATTTAGTTCTAATTTAGTTTCTTATTGTTATCCTTATAATTACACTCTTCAAAGTGATGATGGAATTATTTTTTTGCTGTTTGGAGCCTCTTTTGTTTCACAGGCGCAGATGGTTTGTTGAAATTGTGGACAATCAAGTCAAATGAATGTGTTGCAACATTTGATCAGCATGAGGATAAGGTGAATTTCAGCTTCTCTGATTTTCAAACTCACGTATTTACTTCTACGAGACATCATAGTTTCATGTGTAATTATATTCTACCTCAGGCCCTACCTTCACCCTATGCATCCCTATCCAAATGAGCTCCTTCTTTACAAAGGAAAATCACTGTGCCTTGTAGCTAAGTTGCTAGTGTACATGGGTATGGGTATGGCACTTTTGAAACAAAGAATGGGTGTAGGCCAGGGGTATATCTATGCAAAAATTTTAAAAATGAAAATTAAGATAAAACCCATGAGAAAATTTTAGTTTCAACCTTCTTATTGTTTTTGTTTTAAAATTAATCTAGTATTGTTGTTGGCATAATCGGCATTCGTTTGAGAAGTCTATGAATATATACAATTGAAAGTATAGCCAAGGATTGCTTCTCTTGTAACAATTGTCTTTTATGGATGGGCCTTGAGGAGGCTGATTCATTTAGGGTATGTATATATAGATTGTAACAATTGTAACTAGAATATGTATGTATATATAGATAAAATTCATGAAAATTTTTGAGTGAATATAAAGTGAATTTTCCAGAG